>PVIU01006295.1:0-103586 GCA_004026605.1 Ondatra zibethicus | reverse complement strand
CTGGGACTGAATGAGCATATGATCAAACCAGACTCTCTGAATGTGGCGGCGAAAGTTGGCAGATGGAGAACCCACAAACAATGACACCAGGACCTATCTCTTCTGCATGTATTAACTTTTTGAGAACCGAGTCTTTTTGAATGCACTCCTTCCTAGGCCAGGAGGGGTGGGGGTGGGCCTTGGACTTCTAACAGGGCAGGGCACCATGCCCTCTTTCAAGGAAGAAGGGGGAGGGAGGAGGGGTTGGGGGGGTAGTGGGAGGGGACCGGGAGAAGGGGAAGAAAGGAAAAAAATTATTTCTTTAATTATGTTCTTGAATGGAAAAAATAAAACAAAACAATGTATGGAAAAATAAATTAAAAAAAATTCTGAAAAAAAACCATATTTCATGAAGATAATTTTTCCTTTGTGAAACAATTTTCTAACACACATACTTGAACTTATCTAGTTGTTTATATACTAAAAACTTTAACAAGATAATGTGCAAGAAAAAAAATAGTAGTATAAAATTAGAAACATATTTTTAGTATATGCTTGTTCTGTGTTGTTTCTGGGATAAGCATAAAATTCCACAGTATACAATAAAAATAAACATGGATGAAGAGTAGCTATAGCTGAATTATAAAGAGAAGTATGAAGGGAATGTTAAAACATTATATCTTTTATATTACCATTACATCACACGTAGTAGAAAAATAAAGCTACTTTAATTATCATACATACTTCTGAAAATAGAATATTGCTCTTATTAAACTATTAAGTACAATATTATTCTTTGTTGGAGAAGTGTAGTGTTAGGAAAAATTAATAAGAACTAAAATGACTAGTCATGCTTAGGTAAGAACTGCAACTATGTCTCATCAGCTTAACTGCTATGGGAAGATGGAAACCATGAGTGAGAACATGACAAGTCTTCAAGTTCGTGGTCATCATGTTTCTTATAAGTAAAACTCTTCTTTTTATGAAAAGTTACATGTTAAGTCTATGTGAGATAAAGTATTAAATGAGAAGGGTCTTCAGATGACATGGGATTATCTTGGTAAGATTTGCCTTGAAAGAAAGATAGAGAAGACATAAGAATACACATTCAAAGTAGACAAATATGAGAACAGAATAAGAAATAAATGATGTATGTGATACTGACAGAATACATTTGAGACGTTTTTCACTCTATTCTATTTCTGCTACATGGTGAAAATGGATGTAAAGACAATGGGATCTTTGTAGACTGTGTTGCCACAACCAGGTTAGCTGATTCTTGAATAGACGCAGTTTCTTTGAAGAAATGACTTCTAGATCGATGTAGAACCAAACTAATGTAGAAATTTCCCATTCATGAATCCACAATCTAATGATAATAAGGATGTTAGAGTTTATTTCATAGCCTTTGTATAAGAATAGAAATTTAAGACCTATCAACCAGATAGAAGATGATGAAATTATGTGTACAAAAAAGAAATGCAGACAAAAACAGAGTCTGTTCTCTATTAGCCAGATCTTGATCATGAAGGCATCCCTGGAGCGTGGTAATATGACTAGTGTCACTCCATTAAAGAAAACTGATTTCCTCTATCACAGTAGGTATTAATTGTAAGTATCTTCTTGGTTAGGAGACTTTGTGCACACTTTACTTCCTTCCTGTTTGGATTTAGTCTGACTTAATCTTGTGTACATCTTGAGAATGATATCATAGTCTTTGTGAATTCATCTTTCCATTAGTTCTGAGTTTTGAAAATGCTGTCTTTCTGGAATCATCTACCAGTTCTGGATCTCACAATTTTTCTGCTTCATTTTTTTCCCACAGAAACATTAGATTTGATGGTAGGAATTTGCTAAAGGCCTTTCATTTGGTGAACTGTACTACAAGGTCTTATATTCTCTGTACAATATTTACTTGGCATCTCAGAGTTAATTACCACCTACTGTAAGAAAAAACTTCCTTTATGGGGTATAAGCAATGCATTGATGGATATAGCATTATGTAACTAGGAATCACTTAATTGCTGTGTTCATCTAGGCAAATAAGAGTTATAACTTGCTCTTAGGGACCATGAGACTCATATTCTTTACCAAATTAACAGTGTCAGGTGTGGTTTTCATTTCATGTAGCATGACTTAGATGAAATTAAAAAGTAGTTGATTATTTCCTTAACAATTATGCTTCTACTATATCAGGGTATCTTATAGGTAGCCACTGCTTTTGACCACCTGGTTCATAGTTGGGTGAGATTGATAATGCCTTTTCTCTTGTAGTAGCATGTATATAGCACCTTATGAACTTTAAATGCTAGTCAGAAGAATGAAGCTTCTAATCTGGAACTAACTCAATGAATTTCTCCATGTTCAATGATATAAGTAATTTGTGCCATTCTTTGTTGGTTTTTATTTTATTCATTTTTGAAAGTGAGAAAAAACAAACATTTGGTGGGAAAGGATGTAAGGAGGAACTGAGAAGTCTTGGGAAAAGACACATTCAAAGTAGACAAATATGAGAACAGAATAAGAAATAAATGATGTATGTGATACTGACAATACATTTGAGACGTTTTTCACTCTATTCTATTTCTGCTACATGGTGAAAATGGATGTAAAGACAATGGGATCTTTGTAGACTGTGTTGCCACAACCAGGTTAGCTGAATCTTGAATAGATGCAGTTCCTTTGTAGAAATGACTTCTAGATCGATGTAGAACCAAACTAGTGTTTATATTTGATAATTATCAAAATATATTTTATGTCTGAAAAATTAAAAATGCATAATAAAACTAATATGCACACTTAGGGTTCTACTAAACATACATAACAATTTGCAATGAGTGCCAAGGTAAGGTAGTCAAAAAAGAATGAAGAAAAATGGCAACAAACAACAAAAGTTTGCTAATATTAGGATATTTATGGAAATAAAAATAAGGTCAAATTCATGAGGAAAAACTAATGATAATCGTAAGTATTCTATGATGTGTAGTTATGTTAGCTTCTGATTCTCAGAAATAACCACAATATTGCTGAGGTCCAATATGGTCAAAACAGTGGTGCTAAACAGTAATGGCCAACTCAAACATACAAAATCAATAGCTATATAACAACCCAGGGTAGTCTTGCTGCTGAGGAATTTATGAACATAATGTCTTGACTTATGCCCCCTCCCGAACATGCATCAGTCTTCCTTCATATATACATAATCTCTGTAGTAGTTTTGCAGAAACATTATGAATACCTTTCCAAATGCTCGTACAGAGAGAGAGAGAGAGAAAGAGAGAGAGACAGAGACAGAGAGACAGAGACAGAGAGAAAGAGAGATAGAGAGCCTGTATCGAGTTGTGGTAGCTATCTCTTCAAATTTATTTAGCTGTGACCTTGGAGAGTAAAACTATAATATGTAATCAAGATGAATAGAGACCACATATATGGCTAAATCATAAACATTCTGCATAAAAAGAAAGTTTTCCAAAAGTGGTTCCCATTCAAAAGCCACCAATTTTACAATTTTACTAGATTTTACATTTAGAAACATTAGTTATAAGTAATTGACCTTGGGAAACTGTTTATTTATTAAGTATTTTCTTGTTTTGAAGGAAGACCAATCATCTAGGCTTACTTTTAGTATGAATGAATTGATTTATGCAAGGACACTTAGAAACAATTTTGGCACATGTGAAAACAGTTCCTAAATATTCATTATGTTTTTCTTCATAGGGAGTTTGCCTCTGTGCAGGAAAAAAGCAGGAAATCATAACACAAACAATAAAGCAGTAGCACTGAAGAGGAATTTAAGAATCAGATAAATAAAAGTCTACGTGAAAAAAATGAGTGAAGAAGTATGGCATAAAATATGGGATAAGAAAATGATGATTGTATAAACATCATTGATGAAGAAGCATTCTCTTACTATCTTTATCCTCAAATAACATTTTATAAATAAAAGAAATAAAGCTCAGTAGAACTGCTATTCTAATGCAATCTGTATAAAAACTCTATATATTTGCAGAGAATTATTGACTATGAAAGGAAAGTGTCAGTTTCAGCCTTTTGGAAAAAGAGACTTATTTATTTGTTTTTATTGGTTTTGCAGCTACTAGATCATCATGTTGTTTGTCTTATCTGCAATGTCCTTTTTGGCCTTGGTTTTCAAGCAAATGTAAATCAAACGCCTTTAGAATTATGGATCCTGGTGATTCAGAAGGTAATCTTGCAAACACAGCAGGGAAATATACGATTTGCAAATTGCTTAACTGACATCTATGCTATTACCCTAAAATATTGTTGCAGAACTCATTTCATAATATTTCAACTTGATTATATTTTAAAACTTTACCTTCCTCCAGATAAATATATAGCCTCTAATTTGCATATTTTCGTTTTGTTAAATTGTATGTGTATTGTGGGAAAGAATACTTTATTTCATGATGACCAAAAGTTCTCCTTTTAATATGATTTATTCTTAATTCTGTTAAGCTTCACGTACTGGTTTCTTTTCATTTTTTTGTGTAACAGAATATCTTTTAATTTCATATCATACTATTTGTTCTAATTTTACTTTAAAGCTTTACTAAAGACTTTCCATTTTGGTTTATAGTTATTATACAAAAACTGTCTACTAATCATCCCTAATCATCTTTAGGGTTTTTAAGTGATGAGCATATCATCTGTGTATTTTTCATCAATCTTGTATGGTTTTTCTACAACGAATGTTGAAATATTCTGACTAATTTTATACAAGGCTCCTTTCACTCAAGTTGTTCATGCTGCTCAGTGTGGAGCTACATTCTTACAGACTTTCCTTAGTTAAACCTGCATTTAATAGTGACATTGACTCTATTGCAGACTTATGGTGTAATGTTTATCTGTAGAATTATTTAACTAAATGAGAAAATATCCACACCTTGTCTATTCATACCTTGTCCAATGGAAATCACAGGTATAACTGGTCAGAGCTGTTCATCATAAAGCATACCAGACATTGGTACACATCATAAGATACCTCAAAGATAGAATGAGGTAATAAAGGTTATCACTAATCATTATTTTTCCAAAAAGATGATAGATTAAATCAATATAAGCTGATGAGAATTAATGTAAAATATTACACATACAAATACATACAGACATACAAAGAGAGAGAGTGTGTGCAATAATCTAGGGTAAAACTGTTTTTCGTAAGTAGTTTTAAAGTTTGTGTCTCTTAGATAAATACAATCAATGAAAATAAAAATATAAATAGGTTTGCTAAGCATAAATATTGCTACCAATAAAAACTGATTTAAAATATGACATTTTTTCATCTGAAAACATACAGGCAGTTTTCATTTTGATGTTGTAACCTCTGAATTTTCTCTTGTTCTAGTCGTTAAGAATCAATATTAATCTGAATAAGTATTGAAAATGGAGGAGAAAAGAAAGCTGAGAAAAGAGCTCAGATTGTAAAGGTAAAGGGCCTACTTGCATGCATGAGGGAATGGGGTTTGATCACCAGAAAACATGCATAAATCTGGTAATTGCAGAATGATCCTATAACACCTTCCTTACAAGGAACAAAACTGGAAGGTTCTTTAAGTTCACTGGTAAGTTATATTAGTCCAGTCTGTAGGGGAATATGGTACAGTATTGTTATTGAAATATCCTGACTTATTGGGAAGCCAGGATATACTTAGAGTCGCTATAGGACAGCTCTGGGGGGCGGGTAGAACTGCAATAAGACAGCTGGGGGGGGATATTGGTAGAACCACGATAGGACAGCTCTAGACGCTGGAGCTGCAATGGGACAGCTCAGCCTGAAAGAAAGGTATCCTGACTGTTGGGAAGCCAGGCTACCTATAACTGCAATAGGACAGCACTGGAGGCTGGAGCTGCAATGGGACAGCTCAGCCTTGTAGGAAAAGTGTCCTGACTATTGGGAAGCCAGGATACCTGAAGTTGGGGTGCGTTGACGGATGGTCTTCCTGCAGGATATAGGGATCCTGCTCCTCCCCTGGAGAGCAGCTTCAGCTGAGTTCTACTCTGATCCCTTACAGGAGCGTCCTAGCAGAGCTATTCTTCTCCAGCCCAAGATGTTTCTACTGCTAACGCTCTGCTAAGGGAAGCCCCCTATAGAAGGCAGAAGTATTGCAATCTCCTCAGGCTCCGGCAAAAAGTTGTTCCTTTTCCTCTGCTGGCTTTGCTCAACCCCCTTAAAGAGTGTCCTAGCAAGGTTCTTCTGTTCGGCTCCACCTTGCTGAGGCCCTATAGGGAGCATCTCAGCAAGGTTTTTCAGCTCAATCCCCAAAGGGATGTCCCAGCCAGGTTCTTCTGCTCGGTCCCAGGAATGAAGGTTTCCACCCAAGACTCATTTGAGAAAGATTTGTTTGGTAAGGAGGAGGTTAGGAGAGTGGCTGCCTCTGCCACTTAATGGCAGCTCTTAACTAAAGGGGTGGAGGGCATATTTCTTTCACTGACTCTAATTCTAGGGACACTAGTTTCAGAGCCAGGACACATGTCTTTAGTTGTGAGTTCAGGGATAAAAATGTTTCTGTCCTTGGCCCAGGTCTCAAATACAAGGTGTGTTTCTTTCTCTGACTCTGGGTTCATAGTCAGAGTGCTCAGTGATTGGTCACTTTCCTGCTCCAATTGTCCCTTTTACCCTACACAGTCCTAACACTGCTTTGATTTGAGGAACTAATTGCATATCAAAAAGTAAAAGTGGACTATGACACAGGAAAGATACCCAGTATCTTCCTTAGGTTATCACATATATGAACACAGATACGCATCTGTATCCACATGCATACACGCGCACACACACACACACACAAGCAAAGGAAAATAAAGGAGATAAAGCACATACGAGCACAAATCTGCCTTGTGCAGCTATTTTTGCAGCCCAAGCAGTCACAGCAGAGATGAATAACTGATCACAGTGATGAGACTAAGACACTGAGTGTTCTGCCATAAATGGGTTATCATTACCATCCTAAGTCCCTAGGCTCAGGGAATAGTTAATATCAGAAGCACATCTCTAAGGAGGCAATTCATAAAAAGAAGACAGTATCACTCGCTGGCCATCTCACAGCAGTTAGTAACCTGCCAAGATGACAAAAGTCAGAATTATACTCAGAACTGCTAAGAGTAGTGTGTTGGAACCCTGATTGCCTTTCTCAGTGATGTATATATTGATCATATATTGAAAAATGAATGCCACTTTACATTTTTTATCTTTCTAAAAGACATTTAGAAAGAACATTACTAAAGAAAGGGCTCTGTCAGGTCCTGTAGTTAGGGTTGTATTACGTTGCTTTAAATTTATGATGTCAGCTTGTCTGTGATCTAAATTATTCATGAATATTAACTTGCATCGAAGATATGAGCATTATTATGATTGGTATTCATTTCAACTTGCTACAAATTGGGACCACAAATTAGGTAGCCACATCTTAGGAATGTCCTGATTTTTCTGATATGGAAAAACTACCCAATTGTGGGTGGTATCTTTTTAGTAGAACTTATCCAAAAAGACTGTAGTAGAAGAAAGATCTTGCTTTGTGCTAGCTTGGCCCTCCCTCTTGCTGAAAAGTTGATTTGCCCTGCTGTTTCTGCTGCTGAAGACATCTTTTATGAGATCAGAACCAATATTTCTAAGCACTCTTCATGGGCTAGGGAGCAGTGATTCTCTAGAAGTGTTCTGGGCTCCATGTGCTAAAATCCAACCTCCAGAACTGAGCAACTATCGCTTTTGAACCATACCAACAACTGTGAGAGATAACCATTGTGAACCTACTCTGACTACTAAGGTACCCAGCCTCAACAACTGAATAACCAATGGATCCTCAGCTCTCAAATGTGTTTCTATTGTTATTAATATTTTAAAGTTGAACTAAATAAAATATTGCATTTCTTCTATTCCTATTTATTTATTTATTTTGGTTTTTAGAGACAGGGTTTCTCTGTAGCTTTGGAGCCTGTTCTGGAACTAGCTCTTTTAGACAAGGCTGGCCTCGAACTCACAGAGATCTGCCTGCCTCTGCCTCCCAAGTGCTGGGATTAAAGCCGTGTGCCACCAATGCTCAGCTTCTTCTATTTCTTTACAGAATATTGATTATATAAACACATTTATCTTTTATCCCTTTCTAACATTTGTCAGTATAAATATGAAAGTGGATATTTATTCTGGTGAATATAAAATAAATAAACTGCATAGTATTATTCCAGTGGATTTTTTAAAATAGGAAATTGAACCTTTGTCTTCCAATCATTAATTACATATTGTATCTAATTTTGATATTTCTTCTCTCATGTTTAATGTAGTGCTTTCAAATGACATATCTGAGCACATTTCTTCTCTGACATAAAATCAGAGCAATTACTATCATACAATTTAAAGTAACTGAAAATATATTTGTCTCTACCTACAGAAAAATAAAACTAGGTGTTAAAGAAACTGTGAGACCAGCAGGGCAGTAGTTGCACACTCGGGAGGGAGAGGCAGGTGGAACTCTGTGAGCTCAAGGCCAGCCTGGTCTACAAGAGCTTGTTACAGGACAGGCTTCAAAGCTACAGAGAAACCCTGTCTTGAAAAACCAATTAAAAAAAAAAGAAAAGGAAAGGAAAAATGAGAAAAAAGAGCTTTAGTCATAATGACTGGCATTGTGAAACTGATTAAGGTATTAAGGTATGCTTAATATAGTCGTGCATGTTTACAGTATACAATTTATATGTCCTATAGCACAGATTACCAACAGTTTTCCCAAAGACATGTCCTAGTGACAATTATGAGGAATTCAAGTTGATCACCAAATACACATGTGCATGAAAAATGAAAATAAAGATTTTTTTTTGTAGTTCCACATATTCTCTGATGTTTCATCCAGATAATCAGTATGAGATGGAAAAACCAAGTGTTACTTTTTCAGACAAGAAGCACAGAACAGGGACACCATGCCCCAAAGAAAAGATCTTTCACAGCAAAAAAACAAAAACAAACAAACAAACAAAAAAAAAACACCAGTATTTTAGACAGTTTATTCATCTAGGGCTAAAGACAACCCAGAAAGTAGAAGGTGGGAAAATAGAGAAGAGAGTCAAATGATGCGGATCATGCTCTCTCTCAAAAAGAAGACTCGAGGAGTTTTCAGGTAATTGCAGAGCCATCTGCCTTTCCCTTTGTCATGTAATAAGTGAGACTTTGTAGAAGTGGAGTGTTGTGAACAGCTACGTCCTCAGTAGTAGTGAGACTTTGTAGAAGTGCAGTGTTGTGAACAGCTATGTCCTCAGTAGTAGTGAGACTTTGTAGAAGTGGAGTGTTGTGAGCAGCTACGTCCTCAGTAGTAGCGAGACTTTGTAGAAGTGGAGTGTTGTGAACAGCTATGTCCTCAGTAGTAGCGAGACTTTGTAGAAGTGGAGTGTTGTGAACAGCTATGTCCTCAGTAGTAGTGAGACTTTGTAGAAATGGAGTGTTGTGAGCAGCTACGTCCTCAGTAGTAGCGTTTATGCTTCTTCTAGTTGACGCTGTATTGCAGCCCTAAATAGACGACATTAACGAAATGCCGCGTGATAACTATGGAGAAGATGGAGAGAGAAAACATAACATTTACTGAAGATAAGCCAGACGATCTATTGAGTGGAAACAAACACTTAGCTATGGAGATGAGGCTGTAAAAATGAGTGTCCATATAGAATTTGACAATGTAAAATTATGTGTATTCTTGAAATCTCAATTTGTGATAAGATTTGATTTCCAATATGTATGCCTAATATGAAGATAGGTAGGTTCTGAGTAGATGAAAATGTGTGTACTCAAGTATATTTTGTACTAAATGAGAGCCCAGCATTCTGCTAGTAATTTTGTTGCCTAGTATTTTAATATCTAATAGATGACTAATTTAATGTTTTCAATGAAAAATTGATTAATATTAATGTAATTCAACTCACATTTTGTTAATAAATTTCTTATTTATGAACTGGCAATGAATACATTTCTTAATTCTTAGGTTTGCTCTTTCATAGTAGAAGAAATTTATGAAAAATTATTCTTATTTTAAGAACATTAGATGAACACTAAATTTTTTATGGTTGTTGAATTTAAAAAGGCAAGGTGGGCTGGAAAGATGGCTGAGATGTTAAAGGCTAAGAACACAACCAAAAATATTAAAAAACAAAGGCATAATGCTGATTGTGATATTTACCTATATTAATCAGATATGTTGATTGGCAATAAGTAGAAAAGAAAAATATTAGGTTCATAGATGAAAGACAGAACATAGTTGTATAACATATAAATAGAAGATACAGAAGATACTGTCCTAAGTTTTGTGTGAAAATTCTGTATCAGTTTTGATTGCATTTCTTTATGACCTGAAAATGAAGTATGTAGTAAAATGACAAAATTGTATTTACCTAGTATCAAAAGTTAGAATAAAGCTCAAGCTACACTGCTCTATGGGAACTTACACTTAATAATAATCCTCTATTTATACATAAAGAGAGTGTCCAGGTATGTTTTCATGAAGAAGAGGTAAATCCACTTCACACTACCTAATGGGTGTCTGAAGTCTTATAGAATGTTCACTCAGCTGAGCAGAGTTTAGCATCATCAGTCTAATTTCCCTATGTCATCAATTCAATCTAAAGATCATTAGGATATATATTTAGCATACCCTTCAGCTTACATCTCTCTACATTTAATGACTAGGTATAACAATATTTAATGGCTGGGGCCAGATAGAATGATAGGCAGCAGATTTAGGTACCTGTTCACCCTCTGCATCCTTTGTTCACTATGGTGGCTCTGAGAAAGAGCCAGAAATAAGCATGTGGGCACACTAACTCCAGAATCTCATTTCTCTACTCCATTTCTATTTGTGCAGCTAGCCACTTCTTTTGGGAATATATAGCTGTCTGATTACATATTCCAAAATGTAATTAATAAAAGACAACAGAGATTACAAGCCAACAGGGATTAGTAAAATTTTTCCTTCCCTAATTATTCTATTGACACAGGCTCAGAAGTCAAGTACTCTTATTTCAAAATCACTGTAGGTGAATTCTCTTCCAAGTTACTTGGTCTGAGTGATTTTTAACATGGCATCTAGATTGATCTTAATTGATACTTTTCTAAGAATACTGGTCCAAAGGTAACCATTTTCAATTGTATTTGTATCCATAACGTTATTGATACAATGAACAATTTTACCATCTCTCTGAATTTCATTCCAATGACAGTTGACAGAGAAATTTGTTTTCTTCTTTTGATTGACTAATGGATCAAATCTATCACATTACACATTGCATTTGGGTCAAAGAAGCACTTACGTCAATCAGTCCATGAATGGGAAAGAGTTGGAAAGCACATATCCTTACATTAGCTTGTGACTGAAGTTCAAAATTAATCTAGAAAACCTACTTATGCTTCGCAGCAAATTTCTGAGAAATAGTACAGTGTTAGTGAGGACACCTTATGTATTTGCTCAGGCCACAAAACATCCACTTCTTACTTCACTTCAATCTTTGCATGCTCTAACTTTAATGTGAGAACAAGACTAAAACATCACTGAGATTCTGTTCATTCAAATGAAAAGCTTCCTATGTATTCAAAACCCAGTTCATAAATTGTATTGTTTAGAAAACTTCTAACCTAGTTAGATATTGATTAAGGGGAAACAAAGCTCTCTACTAACTACATCCTATGCAAATCACATACTACAATCAATGTTTAACTGTACATTAGATAGTAGTGTGTATTGGAGCTAGATCCATGTCTCAGGGATTAAAATCATGTAATATTATTGCTAAGAACCTGACTGAGGTCAGTTGCTAAACCCAAATTGGGTTTCTAACAACCAATTATAATTCTACCTCCAAGACTTCTGACATGTCTGGCTTCCTCAGGCATTTACACTCAAGTTCATAGACAACAGCAACACACAGACAAAGACACACACACACACACACACACACACACAAAACCTGATTATTTTTTCATTATACATCATTTTCATTAGATAAATGCTGTAAGCTATGTCATATGCTTTTCTTAACTCCAAATATTCAGATGTTAGGATTCTATATGCAGTATCCCCTAAAATTAAGAAAATTTAAAGGGTCAGTGGAGAATGATGAAGAAAGGGCTAATATGATACATGCAATATAGAGAAGGAAACAGCAAAACAGCAAAAGTCCCTACAAATAGTGATGAGAGAGAAGGATAAATATGGAAGGAGAAAGAGGACAGGAAAAAGTTTATTTGTCCATTTACCATCATGTTTATTTGATAAAACTTAAAGGAATTTCGTTATTTTATTTGTACTTAAAATCATGCATAATGCATGTAATTTTTCCCCTCCCTCTACATGCACTTACATCACCATACAATATATTGTAATATTGATAAGTACAAAAAGGCATATAAGTATTGAAACTAAACACTATGCTTTGCATTTATTAGTGGAGTCTCAATAAATGTTGAATACATGGATCCGGAGAGTAGGATTACCTGATTTTTTTTAATTCAATCTAGTCCAGTTTATTTGTGTAATTTGTTAGAGATAAATAAATTAAAGAATAGAATAATAAAGCATTCCATTAATTTTAGAAAAAATAAATTGAAAATTAAAGGCAGCATGGGAATAATACATAGTATCTATTAATAGAGACACTTAAGTGAGAGAAATGTGATCTCATGTACTATACAGCTAAGGGATATGGAATAGTCAAAATACTAATAACAAATACTTACCTAAATTTTTCAAATTGGAAAGACATTTGTATAAAGAGTTTACAATAAAAAAAGAGTTTACAATAAATATTATATTTCTTTCTAATGAAGAACTTATAAAAGAGATGAAGGCATGAGTTTTATTATAAAAATTGGTAAAGATTAGAAAAGTGTCATAGATTCAAATTTTTCTGTTCTTCATGAGAACAAATATTTGACCATGAGATCAAATATTAGAAATAAACAAACAAAAAGCCTAAGAAAAGAATCTACACTAGAATGAAAAAAAATAACCCAAAGATCTTAACCAGCATTTATCTTCATTTATTTTGTTTAGGTCAGTTATTCTGAGTTGGGTACTAGGAAATTTCAGAAAACCTTTAGTTTGTACTACCCTGATAGCTATTTTTCATTGATTCCTTTATCACTTTTATATAGGAAGGTACTGATTTTTGAGTGTTAATTTTGTATCCTGCTGGTTTGCTGAAAGATTTTATCTTTCTTGGTAGAATTTTCAGGGTCTCTTATTTATAAAATCTTATCATTTGCAAATAAAGATACTTTGATTTCTTCCTTTCCATTGTATCTACATAATCTCCTTCAGTTTTCTTATTTATCTAAGAATTCAAGTACTATGTTGAATAATACGGAGAGAGTTTAAATCTTTGCTTTCTTCCTGATTTTAGTTGAAAGGATATGATATTCTCTCTTTTTAGGTTAATGTAAGGTATGGGCTTGCTATATATTGCCTTTATTATTTTTAAATATGTCCCTTTTATCTGTTGCTTATTCATAACTTTCAGAATGAAGGGATGTTGGATTTGCCAAAGACATTTCCTGCATCTAATGAGATGCTCAAATTTTTTCATCTTTAAGTTGTGCATTATCTTTAATGATTTATGTAGGTTGATTTATCCATTAATCACTGAGATAAAGCCTATTTCACCATGCTGGGTTAACTTTTTGGTCTTTTATTGGATTAAGTTTGCTAGTATTTTGTTCAGAATTTTTTCATATGTTTAGATGAGAATCTGTGTTTAGATGATGTCTATAAATTTCAGTCTTTGTTGAGTCTATTTGGTTCAGGTATCAATAATTAGGGCATAATTAAAGCAGACAACCTTATTATATTTCTACTTTGCAAAATACTTCTAGAAGTATTGGTGTTAAATTTTTAGAAAAGGTTTGATGGGATTATGTAGGATCCTATCTGACTTGCTTCTTATTTCTTTCTTTCTGGAGATTTAATCACTGTTCTGTTTTCTAAGGATTATATTTCGATTTAAATTGCTTATTTGATCTTATTTATTTGGTAAGTCATATATATTAGAAAATTTATCTATATTGTTTAGGTTTTTCAGTATGACAAACAGAGATTTAGAGCCAGGCAGTACTTGGGAGGCAGAAGAAGAAGCAGGAGGATCTCTGTAAGTTCTAGGCCAACCTGGTCTACAGAGCAAGTTCCAGGACAGAAACCAAAGTTACACAGTGAATCCCTGTCTCAAAAAATACTATCTATCTGTCTGTCTATCTATGTATCTATGTATGTATATATGTATATATCTATCCATATATTATATAATATGTGCTTAAGATTGGCTAGATTTCTTTAGTGTCTATAGTGATTCCATTCTTTTCTTCTGCAATTTTATTAATTTAGATATTCTCTTTATCTCTTAAGTTTGACTAATTATTTATTAATCTTGCTGATTTTCTCAAATAATTCTTTGATTCTTTGTATTGAGTTTTTGTTTCTATTTTATTTACTTCAGCCCTAGCTTTTATTACTTTTTACTGTCCATTCTTTTGGGTTTTATTTCTTCTTTATACTCTAAAGCTTTTTGGGTGTGCCATTAAATTGTTACTAAAAGATCTCTTCAATATTTTAGGTAGGCACTTAGGGCTAAGAATTTCCCTTTTATAGTTGCTTTTGTAGATACCCATAGGTATGTGAATGTTCTGTTTTCATTTCCTTTCAATTTAAAACATTTTTAAATGTCCTTCCTAATTTCTGTCTTGCTTCATTTTTATTCAATAGTTTGCTATCAGCTTCCTTGTGTTTATACACTGTCTCTTATGTTTGTTAATGACATCCATCTTAAATCCATGGTAGCCTGGTAAGTAAGATACATGGTTTATTTCAATTTTCTTGTATTCCTGAGACTTGTTTTATGTCCAAATATGTAGTCAAGTTTGAAGAAAATTCTGGGAGCAGCTGAGAAGAAGGTATATCCTTTTGTGTTGGGTAAAATGCTCAGCAAATACCTGCAAAGTTCATTTAGCTTATAAGGATATTAAGTGCCTGCATTTCTGTATCCAATTTTTGTCTGAATGACTAGTCTTTTGTGAGATTGGGGTACAGAAGACTCCCATTATCACTGTCTGAACAACAACAGGCTTTAGCTATAGTTTTAGCTGTAGTAATATTTCTTTTATGAATTTGGTTTGTGTTAGGTCATAACACAAAGGTTAGAATTATAGGTCGAGAATTATAATAGCCCCTAGTGGATTTTTCCTTTGATGAGAATGAAGTGCCCTTCCCTATCTCATCTTATTAGTTGTAGTTTGAAGCTTACTTTACCAGATATTATAATGGCTATAGCAGCTTGATTCTTGTGTTCATTTTATAAGAATATTTTTTCCAGTAAAGTGATTTCTATCCTTGATGGTAAGGTGTTTTACTTGAGAAAGATAAATCCTATTTTCTAAATCAACTATTTAGTCTGTGTCTGCTTATTAGAAAATGGGCACCCCTATTATTTAGAGATATTAAAAAACATGTTTCTTTATTCTTATTATTTTATTATATTTATTAACACAGAGTATTATATCGTTAGTATAATAAATAATATTGAAGAAATTTAAGGACATATAAGAAAATGGAAAATCTCCCATACTCATGGATCATTAAGATTGATATAGTGAAAATTGCCATTCTACTAAAAGCAATCTACAGATTCAACACATTCCACTATAAAATCCCAAAACAATTCGTCACAGAAATTGAAATGCCAGCTGTAGTCAGAGGCTGTTTGTTCCCAGCTGCTCTGACTCAAAATGGTCACACAGAAACTATATTATTTGCCATACTTTTTGGCCAATAGCTTAAGCATATTTTTAGTTAGCTCTTATATCCTAAGCTAACCCATCTCTATTAATCTGTTCATCACCATGAAGTTGTGGCCTACCAGCAAAGTTTCAATGGGCTCCAGTGGAGGCTAATTGTCTTCTACATAACTCTACCTACTCTCTTTTTTACCTCTTTTCTTGAATTTCCTGCCTGGCTTTACTCTGTTAAGCCATTGGCTGAAAGCATCTTTACTCATTAACCAATAAAAGCAACACAAATAAAGTAGGATTTCCCACACCATTTCCCCTTTTGTGTTGGCTCAACTAAAAGGGGAAATCAACTTAATCTATATGAAAACATGAGAGAGCTTGAAAATGAATTCTAGACACACAAAAAAGTCAGAGTTTACTGCAGCTTCTTGCTTTGTCTGCTAGCAGCAAGCAAAGATGCAGCTCCTTTAAGAAGTTTCCTGACTCAGCTTCAGCAGTAAAAACTGCATAGCTTCTTTAAAAACAGTGGGTTCCTATTTTACCAGTTAACAGATCTGATTCTTTGGGAGATCTGGCTATGGAGCATTTAAATGGAGTTTGTGAACAGAGTGCTACAACTTGCTTAATGGCAACATAGACTGCTGTGTGCCTGAAAATTGGCATATGCATATGGCTCTCATATGCAGTAAACATGTCTCTGTCATCTTGGCAGAGCTAACAGGTGATACTGTGGAGTTGGTCCTAGCCATGACCACTTACCTTTTAAAACAAAACACTCCAGGTCAGAAAATAATTACTGATATGCAACAAAGACAGATTCAGAGAGAAATAAACCTCTGAACAGGTCACAGTGTGTTTAAAAAATGTATATATGCTTAAGAGAAAGAAGAAAAAGAGTATAGACAGCTATAAATGGAAATAAATAGCTTAGTGGAGTAAAGCCAGGCAGAAAATCCAAACAGGAATGTAGAGAGAGCCTGGGCAGAGTCAGTGAGACACTATGTAGTTTCTGGAGTAGACAGATGTGCCCTCGAACTTTATCAATAAACCACGAGCCTCATGTTAAAATATAAAATAATGGAAATGAGTTAATTTAAGATATAAGAGCTAGCTAGCAATACACTTATGCTATTGACCTATCAGTGTTTTAAATAATATAGTTTCTGTGTGATTAGTTTGGGTCTGTGTGGCTGGAAATGAACAATCAGACTCTCACAAAAGCCAACTGCAATTTTTGCATAAAAAAACAAAAACAAATGCAAGCTAAAATAATTCTGAATTTTAAAAGAAAGGCTGAAGGTGTCACCAATTTCAAGTTGTATTACAGAGCTTGAGTAGAAAGAAAACATGTTTTGGGCATAAAAACAGACACATATATCAATGGAATTAAATCTAAGACATAGATATACATCTACTCACCTATGGATACTGGAGTTTCAATGAAGAAGCTGTAAATACACACTGGGAATACAAGAAGATATTAAATAAATGATGCTACTCATATTGGATGATTTCTTATAGAAGAATGAAATTGGATTCATATTTATAACAGAACTCAACTCCAAACTGATCAAGCATATTAATTTAAGGTCAGATAAACTGAATCTGATAGAAAAGAGGATAGTAGGGAAAAGTCTTTGAAGGGACTCTGGCTGACTGAAGTGTGGTGAACATGACTCTGTCAGGCCTTGTGCTACTCTCCCATTCCCTCTGCCTTGCTAAATAATCTTTTTTTTTCAATGTCTTCATCAGTTTTTATTTTTTTTCCATACATTGTTTTGTTTTATTTTTTCCATTCAAAAACATAATTAAAGAAATAAAATTTTTACCTTTCTTCCCCTTCTCCCAGTCCCCTCCCTCTACCTCCACACCCCTCCTCCCTCCCCCTTCTTTCTTGAAAGAGGGCATGATGCCCTGCCCTGTTGGAAGTCCAAGGCCCACCCCCATCCCTCCCGGCCTAGGAAGGAGTGCATTCAAAAAGACTCTGTTCTCAAAAAGATAATACATGCAGAAGAGATAGGTCCTGGTGTCATTGTTGATGGGTTCTCCATCTGCCAACTTTTGCCGCCACATTCAGAGAATCTGGTTTGATCATATGCTCATTCAGTCCCAGTCCAGCTGGATTGGTGCACTCCCATTAGTTCAGGCACACTGTCTCAGTAGGTGGACCAGCCCCTCACGGTCCGAACTTCCTTACTCATCTTCTCCCACCTTCTGCTCTTCAACTGCACCTTGGGGGCTCAATCCATTGCTCTGATGTGAATGTGGGTCTCTGTCTCTATCTCCATCCATCGGATGAAATTTCTCCCACCTCTATCCCACCCCCTGGCTTCCAACTTTTGCTTGATGATCTTGTTTGCTTCCAACTTCCAGGAGGTTCTGTGTATGCTTTCTTTGGGTTCACCTTGCTATTCGGCTTCTCTGGGCTTGTGAGCTAAGTGCTTAGTGTCCTTTATTTTATAGCTAGGGTCCACTGAGTGAGTACATACCATAATCATCTTTCTGGGTTTGGGTTACCTCACTCAGGATAGCGTTTTCTATTTCCATCCATTTGCATGAAAAATTCAAGATGTCATTGTTTGTAAACAACCTAGGTGCCCCTCAATGGAAGAATGGATCAAGAAAGTGTGGATTATATACTCATTAGAATACTACTTGCTAAATAATCTTACACTACATTCCTAAAGCTAGTCATCAGGATCTTCCCCATTTTTGGTCATTTTCACTTCCTGAGGCAGACTACC
Source organism: Ondatra zibethicus (assembly GCA_004026605.1). Taxonomy (NCBI): domain Eukaryota; kingdom Metazoa; phylum Chordata; class Mammalia; order Rodentia; family Cricetidae; genus Ondatra; species Ondatra zibethicus. The sequence continues at coordinate 85,100 of PVIU01006295.1, read as the reverse complement.
AATACCAGATATCAAACTATTAAAGTCCATCATTCAAAAGCCTACATTGGTTCAGCTAATTAAATACCTAACCAAAATATACCTCCACATTCTAGCCCATTCTAACAGAGTCCTCTCCCTTTTTTCTTCTTAAATATTACACCAGCATAGCTATTTGGTACTGTTTTTCTGTCTTTTTTAACTTTTCATCTTCTCTTAATAAAGAATCCCACTGTGAAAAACAGGCATTTTGGTGTACTTTGCGCCTAATCTTGGGTTCAAGAAAAAGCCCCTTAAGTGCAGGGGTCTCCTTCACTCTTTACTCATATCACACGAAGAAACTCTATGAAGAAGATACCAATAGCACAAGCCCTAACACCAACAATTAATAAATTTCCTTTCATGAAATTGGAAAACTTCTGCATGGTGAAGGACACCAATGCACAGATACAATATTAGGCTAAAAATGTTAAATAATCTTTATCAATTACACCTGTCATAAATTGTTGATATCTAAAATAAAATGAAATTTAAAATAAATTTAAAACATTAAAAATATAAAAGAACTAATTAAGAAAACCTGAACCAAAAAAACATACAAATGAAAGAATGGGGTACAGATTTAGTAGAGATTTTTCAGAAGATAAAACACAAATTTCTGAGAAATACTTAAAGAAATACTTGACACTTTCTTAGTCAGCAGAAGAATGCAAATCAAAACCACCTTGAGATTTCATCTTACAAGATTTGGAATGGCCCAGTTCAATAAAAAAGAAATAATAGTTCATCTTGACATGGATTTGGAATAAGGAGGACACTCATTTATGCTGGTAGGAGTGTAAAATTGTACAGCCACTATAGGAAACGTTGTGGTGGTTGCTCAGAAAGCTGGGAATATATCTACCTGAAGATTCATTTACACTACATTTGGGTATGTACTCAAAAGACTCTGCATCCTACTGCTGAGATTCTTGCTCATATATGTTCAGTGCTGCTCTAGTCATGATAGTCAGACATGAGAAACAACTTTGGTGTCCATCCACAGGTAAATGGATAAGCAAATTATAATATATTTACAGTATGAAATAGTATTCTGTAATTAAAATAATCATGAAATCTACAGAAAACTGGTTGCATCCATAGTAAAACAGTACTGTGCAAAGTAACTCAGATACTGAAGGCAAATATTGTATGCATTCTCTTTAATGTGGAAGTTGGTTCCTAAGTCTTCATAGGTGTGATACAACTTGCAGCAGGAAGAGGGAGGGAGCTAAGGGAACTAAGAGAAAACTAACCCGAAGGACAATTTGAACTGTCAAAGAAAATCTACTACAGTAGAAGCTGATTAACTGTATATAGAGAGATATGTGATTGAATCTAAATGGAGTAAACAAATAATGGAAGGGAAAGTGCCACAACTAAACATCTTTTGTCACCAAATGAAACACATAGTACTAAGAATGGGTTATATATAAATGAGTTGTTCGATACATGGGTCTCATTGGAATTTCCAAATAATCCATGCTATTGCCAAACCTATAGATTGGTATTGACAAAATGATAGCAAAGCCCTACTGTTTAATAGAAAACAAACTATTTCTCACAGAACACAGAGCTGAGCTGTTGTCTAACTAGAAGTTCACCAATACTGAATTGTACTTATGGTACTAGTTGTTATTTTGCATACTACTAGAAGAGGAAGGTAAATATCAACCTAGCTATAAACTCTGTGATCTACAATGCTAACATGCCTGTATGTTAAGTTGGTGTAATAGCATAATAAACTTCTGGAAATAACCAACCATGCCATGATTAGATTTAATGCCCAATCCAAAAGATAGAACCCAGACTGGACATTGCTTCATTGCCATGAACCTGAAACTAGATAGGTTATGTATCTAGGGGAAAACCAAATACTATTGGTCTACTAAAGGAACATGACTATAAATTAGCCCCTAAAGACTTTTGGCTAGACATAAATCTATGTCTCATTTAGCCATCATTAGAAACTTCCTGCTTCAGTATATGAAAACAAATGCAAAGACCCACAAGTGAACAATATGCAGAGTCAAAGACCTTGAAACACTCAGTCCTAAATGGAATGTCTTAATTAAACCATTCCCCTGAGACATCAGTAAATAATGAGGAAGAGAAAACGAAGATTGTAAGAGCCTGAGGAGATGAATGACAGAAAATGTGCTCTTCCAGATACAACTGGACTGAAACACAAATGAACTCAAAAAGACTGTAGCAGCATGCATAATTCCTATACATGTCCCATTATTAATTGTTAGTAATAATGCATATACTATTAGAATTCTTTAAGAAAGCCCTATACTTCAAAGTTCAAGCTTCTCCTATTCTTTTTCCTCTGACATATTCAAGTTATCAGGTCATATAGTATGATTCTTTTTCCATTTGGAGCTGAGTTTTGTGCACAGTTATATACTTTTAAAGACTATTGGGAATGGTATTATTTTAACATTTTTTTCTCAGCTATTTTTATGTATATAGGCTGCTGGGTTTTTTGTGTTAATTTCACACTATGGTAATTTGCCAGACATATTCAGCAGCTGTACTGTAGGAGATTCCTGGAATCTTTAAGTTCTTTTATGTATATAATAATATCACCTGTAACTGAGACTTTTTTAAGATTTTTCTTTTCCTATTTGTACTCCCTTTATATCATTTTCTAAATGGATATAACAAACTGATTCCTAATGACTTATTTGGCAAGCTTCTTTTTGAGTAGATGATTAACAAAAAAATACACAACTATATAATAGACTATAGAATATTCAAAACAAAATGTGACAGCAGTGTTCCATCCCTTGTTTCCAAAACATAGAGACCATATCAGAATAGTATAAGAAAGTTCATAAGAGCTAGTGAAAGTATATGACTACATGGAAAAATTGTTTCAAAAAACAAGGCAGTTACACATATAAACCCACAAGTGTTGTGAGAGCATGTAAAAAAAATCTGTGTATCTTCAAGGCAAACAGAAATTCTGCACTGAAAAGAGAAGTGTTCATGACATCACACTGATAGCTGAAGACATTGAAAGTTTATAATTCTGTGATAGTGATAGTCAGTTTCCTTTAAAAAATATGGCCCCTGGTTAAGTCAACCAAGTTCCAGTGCACACCATCAACCTTATTGTATGCAAGCAGCACAAATTAGACATGATCGGCTTAAGGAATAAAAGGAAAGCACAAATTCAGTTGTGTAAAGAAGGGGAATGAATCTGAGAAGAACAGGAGAGGGTAGTTGTGGTCAAAATTCATTGTATAAGATTCTCAACAGACACCAAAAGTGAGATAAAGAATGCTAACATTGTGAGAGAAATAGCAGCATATGTTTTCAGTAACAATTAAATCCTCAGGTGTAATTTTAGGGGGCATATAAATTTAGAGTTCCCCAGAGAAATCCAGTACATATATGAAATTAACTGATAAAATGATTGAAGAGACACATGCTCCAAAACATGTAAAATATTTATTGAAATAAACAGCACTAATCTGAAGACCAGTGGTGAGATATCTAGAAGCACTTGCTATTTAGGAAATCAGCCATGTTCTGACTCTAATGCAACCATGCAGAAATAATTTTCTATCACTTAGGTGAACACCACATTTTAGAGATTTACTTCATTTTTAATTCCATATATGTGGATCTCTTTGCTGGTTTGAGTACACCAGTGTGATTATATATGACTTGGGATGCCTCAAGCCACATAGAACTTAAACGACAGGTGGCTGTCAGCAGCCAGACGGCTCCACAATTCTCTTCAAGAAGACTGTGCACTCTTGGTCATCCTCTAGACCTGAAAATCAGACCTTTGCTGTCCTGTCTTTAACTGACTGGAAGAAATTCACTTGCAGTAAACACAAAAATCTCACCCACTCGAGCCTGTATTTTAAATTTTCGTTTATTAATTATTTGAAAGTTGTATACATGTATATAGTATATCTTGGTTATATATCTACTCTTCACACCCATGTATAAGTCCTCTCATGGCACTCATCACAGACCCACAAAATTCATGTCCAACTCTCTAATTTTTAATGAATTAATAAATTTTAATTTACTGTATTCAGTTAGTTTTACCTCTATGGGAACAGATAAGTAGAAACTCATGATGGTATGGGGAATTTTGAGCAGCCATACTTGTAAAAACAGTGACTCTCCTTTTACCAGAAGTCATCAATTCCTCAGCTAGGTCTGTGCCATGTGAGCTCCATCAGAGTGGATGTTAAATTCGTATTGGCAGATCGTGTAGAAAGCTAGGTGAATTCATGTGTTAAAGTGCCCTTCCAGAGGACAGGACTTCGCAGCACCAGTCCCCTTCTCTAGGTCTTACACTTTTTAATTCCCTTGTACCTGAGGTATGCTGAGCATTTCAGGGGAGAATATGTAAATATTAAACATGTTCAAAATATCCTCAAAACACTTTCAAGAATAATTGGCCAAATGTCTGAGTATATTATGAACCAATAAATTTCATTATAAAACAACCATTACTGATAAGAATAGAAAATTCCATTTGGTGTAGAACATACCTAGAAAAAGAAGTTACTAGGAAAATTTTCAGAACAGCCATTGTAAAATGTCAGACGATTCAGCACCCAGAGTGACATAAAATGCCACAAAAAGACACTGTACTCTTATCAGTGGTTTGGTTAGCTCACTGTTTCTATATTTGTTGTTTTGCTCATTTTTTTTTCTTTTGCTAAAGGCAAAACAGGGGAAAATGTTGATGTTTAGAACAGAGATCAGGGTTGTAAAATGCCTTCACTTGCTGATTCCCAAGAACAGTAGATACTGGCAAATCCAAAAAAAAGTTTCATGGTAGATTTATTTCATTAGAAATCATGGAAGTAATGCAAAGTTAAATAAAAGTGACAAATATACTTCCCTGTATCAGAAATGACCATCTGGAAAGTGGTTATAAATGTGCACCGAAATTCCAATGGGAGATGTTATCAAAACTTAAGAAAACACATGTAAAATTAGCCACAGAAAAAGCAATAATATTGACAGTGTTATAATACATCCATTAAAGTATATGGAAAAAAGATATGAGAGGTAAAAAGAATAAAGTATGTCCAGTAGATAGAAGTTGTAGCTAAATTAATTTTTCAATGAGCATGTGAAAGGAAGTGAGGAAAAGTGCAGTAAATGCAGAAGCAAATTTTGTAAAGGAAGGAAATATGTATATTTACAAATATCTTGAAAAGATATTCAGAATATTTTTTACTCAGAGCAAATGAAAAAAATTAAAATTAGAGTCTTAAATTTTCTGGATACTAAGATTGGAAATTGGATTTAAGAATTTAGAGAGTAAGTTGATGAATCAGCTAAGCAAGGTAAATCACTTTACCCTCAAGTTATTTGTAGATGTGAGTGGATAGAAGGTAAAAGGTCTATAAATGCTGCACCCCCAAACTACGTGGACATTATTGACAAAGCAACTTAATCAAATGAAAAAATATGGAGTAGGGGATGTAGTCCTTCGTGTTGCTTTTGATCATTTAACGTTATGGTGGTTTAATCTACATCTATTCAGCCCTTTTTAAAACTTACTTTACCAAATATTAGCTTTTTGTAAGATAAATGCTGTAGTTTCTCCAGTTGTTGCAGAGAAGGTTAACTATACATTCTACTATATATTTATTATTTTTTAAAACTCTTACTATTTTAAGCCAGATTTGCATATAAAATATTATTGGGAAAACAGGCAAGATTAAAGAAAGTGTAGCTATTATCAGAATATATTAGATGAATATGCAAAAACACTAGTATTTTAATCCTGGGAATTATATTTATAACACTTAAGCTACAGTTTCCAGCTACAACTGTTCTAATATGGGCCTCAAACTTAAGATGTGGTGGTCATATTCAAAAATTGTTATTACTCAAGAATGAGGAAAATAGTATTATTTCAGGACTAGAAATTGTCCAAGTAATAACTTGTGTCCTGACATGTATGAAAGGATATATATTGCTTTTTACACAATTTAATCCCAATTCGTCAGTGGTGTCTGACATTGATTATTGTGAGAATATGAAGAAATGAATAGGAAGAATCTGGTTACTTAATCTATTAATGCCATAGAATCAAGTTTGGCACTTAGAATGTCATCATCAGAATGACCCTTAGATTACTGGTTAAAAATGATATGTGTATCCATAGCTACATGGAATATAATATTAGTTTTATGCATTTTTCATGAGATGAATTTGTCATGGAGACTTATGATTTGTATATTATTGCTCAGCATTTAACCATAGAGTATACAGATCACAGCAACATAACCAATTGGTTTTGTAACAGTTGCAGCTACTTGAGTTAGTCAGAGATGTCTCATGAATCAATGCAGCACACTGGGAGAGTATAATTTAGAAGCAGATATGTAAAACTCACAAGTATACTTTAATTTCTTAGACTTCTCCCAATGTTGACATTCTTCTTTGACTTTCACTATGGAAACTCTACTACAATAAACCTTTCCTCTGAGTCTTATTATTGATGAGTACTAGTAGTCCTTATAGTACTGGATCCCAGGGTGAACATGAAATTCCAAATTGCTATAAATGTCATGCAATTTTATTTCTAACAAGATTGTCCTCTCTAGAAAATTCTAGCCAGTAAGATGAGAAGGCATGAATTAATGATGCAATAATGTAGGCATGAAATATAAGATAATAAATATATCAAAAAATGTTTTTAGAAAAATATTTAATGAAGACACTGGGAGCCAGCATCAGTTTGGCAGTGGGCCAAAGCCATGCTGAGAGCGCGTCAGTGCTAGCGCAAAATCAACAGCAACAGTATTTGCTTCCAGGAACTCTGACCACTGGAACTTCAGCTTCAACTCTGCCTGCACCTAGAGTAGCTATCACAGGAGCTGCAGCACCACCTGTACCTGGAGGAATGACCTTCAAAGCTGTGACTGTACTGCACTGAGAGGAGTGACCAACTGAGCCTTGGGCCCATAAAAACCTGGAGAAGAGATCACCAGAGGCTCAGCCCTGTCTGCACTTCAAGGAGCATTCACCAGAGAAATAGCCGCCAACTACACCAGTGGAGGAAGAGGAACCCATTGGAGCATAGGCTCCACCTGTACCAATTGGAGGAAGGGATGGGTAGGAAACAAGGTAAGAATACATTCAACAACACAAAGAGCAATTCAGCACCACAATAAACTAGTGGTTGTACAGCAGCAAGACCTGAACATTCCAGCTCAGACAAAGCCGAAGAAAACAACCATAAAATAACTTTAAGAAGATGATTGATGCCTTAGAGAGGAAATAAAAATCCATTAAAAATGGAGGAAAAGGCAAAACAATTGTTAGAGATCAACAAATCGCTTAAAGAAAACAAAGAAAAAGGAATCAAACAGGTGAAGGAAATGGTTCAAGACCTGAAAAATAAAATAGAGGCAATAAAGAAAAAGAGCAGAAATAAAGGAACTCTAGAAATGGAAAATCTGTGTAAACTATCAAGAACTACACATGCAAACATAAACAACAGAATACAAGAGAAAGAGAGATAATCTCAGGCTTTGAAGATATGATAGAGGAAATAGATTCATTGATCAAAGAACATGTTAAATACAACAAATTGTTAACACAAAATATCCAGGAAATATTTCTGGGATGCCATGAAATCACTGAACCTACAAATAATGGGGATAGAAGAAAGAGAAAAAGTCGAACTCAAAGGCACAGAAAATATATTCAGCAAACTCATAGAAGAAAACTTTCCCAAGCTAAAGAAGGACATAGTTATAAAAGTACAAGAAATTTACAGAACATCAAATAGAGAGGACCCCACCCCGAAAAGATCCCTTGTAACATAAAAATCAAAACACTTAACATACAGAATAAAGAATATTAAGAGCTGCAAAGGAAAAATGCCAAGTATCATATAGAAGCAGACCTATCAGAATTACACCTGATTTCTCAATGGAAACAGTGAATATCAGAAGTTCCTGGTCAAGCATTATGCAGATATTAAGAGAACATGCATGCCAGCCCAGACCTCTATATCCATCAAAGCTTTCAGTAACCATAGACAGAGAAATGAAGATATTACATGAAAACTCAGGTTAAATAATACCTATTCACAAATCCAGCCCTATAGAAAGTACTAGAAGGAAAACTCAAACCCAAGGAAGTTAGCTATATCACAAAAAAACACAGGCAATGAATAATCCCACCAGAAAATCCCGAAGAAGAGAAACACACACACACACACAATAATAATAACAAAACAACAAAACAAAAGAGAAATTACAGGAACTAGCAATCACTGGACATTATTATTCCTTAACATCAATGGACTCAATTCACCAATAAAGACACAGCCTAACAGATTGGATACTTTCCCTACTTACAGCTAATATAATAGTACAAGTGACCCCAAAATTTCTACAGGTGATAAACACATTCAGTAATGTGGCAGGATACAAAATTAACTAAAAAAATTCAAGAGCCCTCCTATATACAAATGATACACAGACTGAGAAAGAAATCAGAGAAACATCAACCTTTACAATAGCCACAAATATAAATTGTCTTGGGGTAACTCTAACCAAACAAGTCAAAGACCGTAAAATAACTTTATGAAGAAGATGAAGGTCTTAAAGAGGAAATTGAAAATTCCCTTAAAGAAATGAAAGGAAAACAAACAAAAAAGGAAGAAATAAATAAATCTCTTAAATAAAGGGAAGAAATATAAATAAAAAATAAACAGGTAAAGGAAACAGTTTGAGACTTGAAAACTGAAATAGAGGCAATAAAGAAAACACAAATTGAGGGAATCCTGGAAATGGAAAATCTGGGTAAATGAACAGGAACTGCAGATGCAAGCATAATCAACAGAATGCAAAGGATGGAAGAGAAAATCTCAGGTGTTGAAGATATGATAGAGGAAATAGATTCATCAGTCAAAGAAAACATTAAAGCCAAAAGTGTCATAACACACAATGTCCAGGAAATTTTGGACACCAGGAAAAGACAAAACTCAAGAATAATATGGACAGAAGAGGGAGAAGAATACCATCTCAAAGGCACAGAAAATATATTTGACAAAATCATGGAAGCAAACTTACCCAACCTAAAGAATAAAATGCTTATGAAGATACAAGACGCTTACAGATACCAAATAGATTGGACCCCCAAAAAAGTCCCCTCATCACATAATAATCAAAATACCAAATATACACAATAAAGAAAGAATATGAAGAACGGCAGTAGCAAAGGGCCAAGTAGCATATAAATGTAGACCCATCAGAATAACACCCAACTTCTCAAAAGAGACTTTGAAAGGTAGAAAACTTTATGTAGACACTAAGAGACCATGTATGACAGACCAGCTTACTATATAAAACAAAATGTTCATTCAACATACATGGAGAAGACAAGATATTCCATGACAAAATCAGATTTAAAGAATACCTATTCACAAATCCAGCCTACAGAAAGCATTAGAAGGAAATCGCCAATCGAAGAAAGTTAGCTGTTCCCACAAAAGCAAAGGCAAGAGATAACCACACACTAGCCAACTCAAAAGAAGGGAAACATACAAACACTACCACTAAATAAAAATAGGAATTAACAGTCACTAATCATTAATATCCCTTATTATTAATGGACTCAACTTGCCTATAAAAAGACATAGACTAACAGAATGGATAGGAAATTGGATCCATCCTTCTGCTGCATACAAATAAAATACCTCAACTTCAAAGATAAACATTTCCACAGACTAAAGTCTTGGGAAAAGTCTTACCATTCAAATAGACCTAAGAAGCAAGCTGGTGTAGCTATCCTAATATCTAACAAAATAGACTTCAAACAAAAGGTATTCAGAAGATATTAAGGGGTGAAGAGATCCAGAGTGGTGAGTGAGTGGCTGCCTGGCTGGACAGGCCCAGGGAAGAGAGTCCAGGCCCCCTCCAATTCCCTAAATTTTTCTGGCCGTCTAGCGGGGCGTGTTCCTGGCTAATGGCTTCCTTTACCCCTTTTCAACTTACCCTCAAGCACTCCTTTTCATCTGCAGGGTCCTTGGATACCCCAACTCTGCCTGCTTCAAGGTTGAGGGGTCTGGGGAGCCAGCAGTGAGTGGTCCTGCCACTGGGGCTTCTTTGTACCAAAAGACCCTGCCTCCCAAGCCAACCCTCCCTTCTTTGAGGTTCTTGCAGTACAACAAGGGGCCCTGCTCCTGTAATGAGGAGACCCAGAGTGGAAGAGACAGGCAGGCACCAATGCAAGAATTCCTCCAACAACCTGAAGAGCAATATGATAACACCTGAATCCAGAAAACATGAAACAGGAAGACTTGAACACCCTAACCCAGAAGAAGTAGAAGAAATTGACTTTAAAAGTAACCTTATGAAAATGATAGAGACCCTTAAACAGGACGTGGAAAAACTCCCTTAAAGAAATGGAAGAGAAGACAAACAAAAAGTTAGAAGAAATTAACAAATCCCTCAAATATACCCAAGGAAACAAAGTAAAAGCAATCAAACAGGTAAAGGAAACAGTTCAATACTTGAAGACCAAAATGGAGATGATAAAGAAAACAAAAACCGAGGGATGCCTGGATATGGAAAATCTGGGTAAACGAACAGGAACTACAAAGACAAGTATAAACAAAAGAATACAAGAGATAGAAGAAAGAATCTCAGGCGCTGAAGATACTATGGAGGAAATAGACTCATTCAACAAAGAAAACAGCAAATCCAACAAATTCTTAACACAAAACATCCAGGAAATCTAAGACACAATGAAAAGATCAAACCTAAGAATAATAGGGGTAGAAGAAGGAGAAGAACTCCAGTTCAACGGCCCAGAAAATATATTCAACAAAATTATAGAAGAAAACTTTCCCAACCTAAAGAAGGTTATCCTTATGAAAGTACAAGAAACTTACAGAACACCAAAGAGACTGTAGCAAAAAAAAAAAAATCCCCTCGCCATATAAAATCAAAACACAAAACATACAGAATAAAGAAAGAATATTAAGAGCTGCAAAGGAAAAAGGTCAAGTAGCATACAAAGGTAAACTTATTAGAATTACGCCTGACTTCTCTATGGAAACCATGAAAGCCAGAAGATCTTGGACATATGTGCTGAAGACTTTAAGAGACCATGGATGCAAGCCCAGACTACTATTCCCAGCAAAGCTTTCTTTCACCATCAATGGAGAAAACAAGATATCCATGACAAAAACATATTTAAACAATATGTATCCACAAACCCAGCCTTACAGAAAGCATAAAAGGAAAACCTCAACCCAGGGAAGTCAACAACACCCACTATAGCACAGACATCTGACAACCATCCACCAGCACAACTCAAAGAAGGGAAACACACAAACACTACCACGAAAAAATAAGTGGAGTTAACAACCACTGGTCATTAGTATCACTTAATATCAATGGACTCAATTCACCTATAAATAGGCACAGGTTAAAAGAATGGATATGAAAACAGGATTCAACATTCTGCTCTTTACAAGAAATACACCTCAACCTCAAAGACAGACACTACCTCAAAGTAAAGGGTTGGGAAAAGGTTTTCCAATCAAATGGACCTAAGAAACAAGCAGGTGTGGCTATCCTAATATCTAACAAAATTAATTTAAACTAAAATCAATCAGAAGAGATGGAAAAGGACACTTTATACTCATAACAGGAACAATTCATCAAAATGAAGTCTCAATCCTGAATATAAGAGCACACACATATGTAAAAGAAACATTACTAGAACTCAAATCACACATCAAACCCCACACACTAATAGTAGGAGATTTCAACACTCCTCTCTCACCAATGGACACGTCAACCAGACATAAACTTAACAAAAAATAAGAGAACAGATGAAATTAATCAAATGGACTTAACAGACATCTATAGAACATTCCATCCAAACAGGGAAGAATATAACTTCTTCTCAGCATCTCATGGAACCTTCTTGAAAATGGATCACATACTCGGTAACAAAGCAAACATCCACAGATACAAACTATTAGAGTAGCCACCTGTGTCTTATTGGATCACCATGGAGTAAAGTTAGAATTTAAAAACAATTCTACCCCCAGAAAGCCTACTAACTCATGGAAACTGAATTGTCAACTACTGAACCACACCAGGGTCAAGGAAGAAATAAAGAAAGAAATTAAAGTCTTCCATGAATTCAACAAAAATAAAGACACAACATATCCAGACCTATGGGACACTATGAAAGCAGTGCTAAGAGGAAAGTTCATAGTGTTAAGTGCCCACATAAAGAAAATGGAGAAAGCTCACATTAGAGACTTAACAGCACACCTGAAAGCTCTAGGAATAAAAGAAGCAGATTCACCCAGGAGAAATAGACGACTGGAAATAATCAAACTGAGGGCTGAAATCAACAAATAGAAACAAAGGAAACAATCCAAAGAATCAATGAAAGAAAGAGCTGGTTCTTTGAGAAAATCAACAAGATTGACAAACCTCTATCCAAACCAATCAAAAGGCAGAGAGAGAACACTCAAATTAACAAGAACAGAAATGAAAATGGGGATATAACAACAGACACTGAGGTAATTCAGAGAATCATTAGGTCTTAATACAAAATCTTCTATGCCACAAAATTGGAAAATGTAAAAGAAATGGACTTTTTTAGATAACTAGCAGAGAAACAAGGTAACAATCAGATGTTAAGATTCAAATGGATTTAATAGACATCTATAGAACATTTCACCCAAACACTAAAGAATATACCTTCTTCTCAGTACCTCATGGAACCTTCTCTAAAATTGACAACATACTTGGCCACAAAACAAATCTCAAGAAATAAAATAAAAATGTAATAACCCCCTGTTTCTTATTGAATTACCATGGCTTAAAGTTAAAATTCAACAAAAATGCAAATTCCAGAAAGCCTACAAACTCATTGCAACTTAAGAATGTTCAACTGAGTCACCTCTGGGTGAAAGAAAAAATAAAGAAAGAAATTGAAGACTTCCTGTAAAAAGAAAGAAAGAAAGAAAACTGTGATGTAAAAAGTACATGTGTGAAAACAAATACAAATTACACTCATTCACTCAAATGTGAAGTATACGAATGGCTGTCATCATCATATATTCTAAATCATAGAATATTTGATATGAAAAAACATAGAAGATGTATTAAAATAATATGTTTGAGTTTTTAGATACAATATGTAAAAGCTAATTTCATGTTTCAAAATTCTAATGAAATGACTATACATTTCATTAACATGTGTCTTACATATTCTTTTTTGAAAATATGGTTCCGGGTAACTCACTTTGCGTTAAAAAAATCCGTGCCAAAATGGCATAGTATTTAAGGTATATTTTCACTTATGTTTTATGTAATTTAAAATATCTATAAATGTCAGTACAATTTAAATATTAAGTATTCTTCTAAAGATCTGTGTATTCAAACTTGGCTTACCTCAGTTGTGCATTTAACAATCACTGTGGACTTTAAATAGATGGATCTAGTTGGAGGTCCTTACGTGATTGGCACATATCCACAAAGATATTGTGAAATACTTCCCCTTTTGTCTGACCTGTTTCTTGATTCAAAGTTTACTCGTAGTATGTCTCCAGTAAGAACGTGAGATCAAGTCCATTTTCTCATCCTTGCTTCTTAACCCAAATTACATCTTCTGCTACTATTATATGCCACCTTCACCAATGTCTGATCCTGATCTTTAAATCCACACAGAGTTCAAAATAAAACGTGAAAAATACAATTTGTCTCAGTTAGTTCATTGTCATGATACAAAATTAAGGAACACAGCTATATTGGGGGAAAATCTTAAGATTTGAAAGGTCATATTAACATGAAAGGAGAAAAATTTTGTAGGGTCCCACTCCTTAACAAAGAGCTATAGGCAACTGACTACTGCCAGAAAGAGAATTAGCCTTTTGATAACGTATATCCTTATTAGGTATCTAATGTAGAGTGTTAAGCTTTGAATCTATGTGCACACCAACAGCAAAGCCAGACATTTTACCTTTATATATTTGTACATACATATATATGTATGTATACACACACACACACCTGTGTGTGTGTGTGTGTGTGTGTGTGTGTGTGTGTGTGTGTGTAGTAAAGAAAAATCCAGTCAAATGGAGAATGGAATGGCATGGAAAGGTTTTGAAGGCATAGCTGGGAGGTGTTGCAGAAAGGAAGGGAAAATGATGTAATTCTATTTCAAATAAAAATATTAAAATCTGTCACCCAAGGACTTGGAATACCACCAATGCAGAAAGAAGGTGGATTAGAAGCTGGTCGTGGCTACTCAGCAATATTCTGTCCCCAAATAAAGCAGTGAAAGGGTGATTTTACCCAATATTCTACTTGAAACTTGGTCAACTTCTGAGTTCAATTATATCCTTGTGGGTTTTCTGTTTTCATCATGCTCACTGTTATATAATTTATACACTCAAGTGCAGAACTTTCACATTTTAAAACAAATCCTTACAATTACAATATGATTATTATATTATATAATATCTGATTATTAAAAGTTCACTGCCCTGTATGAACCATTCATCATTTTACACACCTCAATATTAGTCATGATTTTCATTTTTGTATCAGTATATACCAAATAAATTTTTACAGTGAAAATACTCTTATCTTCTTGATAAATGTCCAAATGACTCCTAATTAATGATGGAAACTCAGCTGAATGTACAGATAAACTACAAGACAGAAATAGATTAAACTTTAAAATGCCAGACAGTTGGAGAATTCTATATCCATCACTTTTTTCATTCTGCTCTCATCTTTTCAAAAGAGAAAATCTCAAAGGGAGATATAGATGGTTTCAAATCATTGTTTCCCAAAAGAGAAACCTGCAGCAGGTTCAGGGCAGTGCTCAGGGGTAAAGTCTCCGGCTGCCAAGACTGAGGTGCAGAGTTTGGTTCTTGAACTGCACATCAGAAAGAAACTCCTTAATTCACTGACCTCAGGGGATACTTCCTTTTTCTCAAGTTTACGTTTTTTAATTTAAATTTTTTTTGTCATTTTACAAAACAGTACCAGTTGCACCTCCCTCCCACTGTCCAATTCCCCCTCCCTTCCCATACCACCCCATTCTCTGATTACTTTTAGATAGATTTATACATGTGATGAAAAACATGAAATTATTCTTTTCATATTTCAGAATTTAGAAAATTTCTAGAAACTTTAAATAACATTTCTAAGTTTGGCCTATACTTTCATTGTTAGGTACAAAAATATAGTGTAGTATATCTGTTATGTAATCATTCTATAACCTAGCTATTGTAAAATTTTCCTGATAGGCATTTTGAGAAATGTTAATACAATGCAATTGATTTTGAACACGGAACTAGGATATGAGTGAGTCACAGATCCATTTAAATACAATTTGTGTACGTAGTGCACAGCATGCAATCCATGCTGTAGGAGTAAATAAAAGACTCCAAATATTTTCATTGGCTTTATCATTTCAATGGTAATCTTGCTGAAGCCTTAAGGAGAGGTGAAACTATTAGATATGTATTTTGTGTTATTGGGCTTGAAAATTCTGTGTTATTTTTACACCCAATTTAGATGTGGCCTAGGAAATACCAGTACATAAAGTCAGGAATCCAAGTCCTAAGAACAAAATGGCATTAAGGTATTGGCTGATCTTTAAAATGTATTTTTAAAGATTTTTATCTCTAATTTTACTGATGTGTAAATGTGCATGTGAATGTAAATTTGAGAAAGTAAATGCTGCACCAATGGAGGCTGAAAATAGCAATTGGTCCTTTGGAGCAATAGCTCTGGGTCGTTGTGAGCTACCCATCATGGCTTTTGGGAACCTAACTCCAGTCTTCTACAATAGCAGAATGTGTTCTTCACTACTGCCCTACATCTGTGAGACATTTACAGTGAAAACATGTAGTTTCCAACATGCACCATGGTTCATAGGTAGAATGCAAGCCTTATGTTCTTAGTTTATTCTGTTAACAGTGTAAAGTTATAAAGTTATGTTGAATACAGTAGTAAGACTGTGATGTCAACCTACTGGCTGATAGGCAATAAACAAAAAAATCATTATTTATTTTAGTGTTAAAAACACCTGATCTGTGAGTGGTGACACATGCCTGTAATCCAAACACTGAGAAGACAGAAGTAGAGGAAGCATAAGTTAGAGGACAGTCTAAATTGCACAGTGAATTACAGATTTTACTGAACTACATAGTAAGATTCATTCTAAAAACAAAAATGGAAGCAAAAAAATAATAACACACATACACAGACACAAACATACACACACCATTATTTCTATTGATAATAAGTGCCTTAATGCTAGGAAAAATGAGCACAAATAAGTCAAATGAAATGAATATAGCAAGTAACAAGGCAAACAATAGTGCCACTGTTTTACATTAAGCGTTTTCAGTCATGCTAGGATATTTTTATGGTTTTTAGCTCAAACTCAGAACACTATACAATCTATACAAGCATTCCACACAGTTTTCTTGGCCTCTCCCACATTCAGTTATTTTTCTATTTTCTTAGTAAAAGATTTCCATGCCATATTGAAGTCCTAATTGTATTCATTTTTTACACTACATGAATTTCAAGGACTTTCTAATGTTCCTGGTTTCCCTCTCACATAATCACTTCTTTCCCATGCATTTCTTTAATTTAAGTGCTGGAAATTTAAATTATTTCTCTGTTTAAAAAATGGGTTAAAAGTCCTTTTTTTAAACAAGAACTTCAATGCAGCGGGACCCAATTCTTTGGCATGCTCAATTGCTCGAATTTGGCAGTTTTCCCGAATTTACAGGTACTCAGTTGATTCGTGATTTGTACGAATCTTTGATCACCTGTGAGAAAGTATGTGTGACACAGACTCTGAGGAGCAAGAGAAGAAGCAGGCTGTCAGCTGTGACTGGGAGGAACTTAGCAGAATTCTGAGCAGTAAGATTATGTGTCCCTAATTACCACAATGTGCCTCTCTAGGGGAAATGTGAGTGTTTGCTTTGATCTTCCCACAACCAGGTCAGGAAAGTTAAAGGCAGAGTGCACAAACTCCATGCAGCCAAATTACTGTCCATAGAAGAATATTATTGCTAACACACATCTTTTAGTACCAGACACAGCCGTTGCTGGTCTAGTGACAGGGATGTCCTCTTAGGTCCACCAGCTCAGGAAAACAGAACTCAGAGAGAAACCAGGAAGAAACTGACAAGATAGTAGAAGACAATCTGAAAAAATAAATTGATGGAGAAGCAAGTTCTTGAAGCAGCAGCAGCTGAAGTAGCAACAGCTGAAGCAGCAGCAGTGTGTATTAGCCATGCAGCCAGTAATTCCATGGATACTTTCTTTTCAAAAAGTGTCTGAGTCAATGGTCAGAAAAACTCAAAAGAATCACAAAATGCTGGAGTAGACACCTGACAGCATTCATATTTTTAGATATAATTAGAATTTTACTTATATATTTATTTTATTTTTCTTTCTTTTTTCCCATGATATTTATTGAGCTCTACATTTTTCTCTGCTCCCCTCCTTGCCACTCCCCTCCCTCCTTCAACCCTCCCCCAAGGTCCCTATGCTCCCAATTTATTCAGGAGATCTTGTCTTTTTATACTTTCTACTTCCCACGTAGATTAGAACTATGTAAGTCTCTCTTAGTGTCCGTATTGTTGTCTAAATTCTCTGGAATTGTGTTTTGTAAGCTGGTTTTCTTTGCCTTATGTTTAAAACCACCTATGGGTACATGTGATAACTGTCTTCCTGTGTCTGGGTTACTTCACTCAAAATAATGCTTTCTAGTTCCATCCATTTTCCTGCAAAATTCAAGCTGTCGTTATTTTTTCTACTGTGTAGTACTCCATTGTATAAATGTACATTTTTTTTAATCCATTCTTCTATCGAGGGACATTTAGGTTGTTTCCAGTTTCTAGCTATGACAAATAATGCTATGAACATAGTTGAGCACATGTCCTTGTGGCACGATTGAGCATCCTTTGGATATATACCCAAAAGTGGTATTACTGGGTGTTGAGGAAGGTTGTTTCCTAATTTTTTGAGAAATCGCCAAACTGACATCCGTAGGGGTTGTACCAGCTTGCATTCCCACCAGCAATGCAGAAGTGTTCCCTTTTCCCCACAACCTCTCCAGCATAAGTTGTCATCAGTGTTTTTGATCTTGTCCATTCTTATAGGTGTAAGATGGAATCTCAGAGTTGTTTTGATTTGCGTTTCTCTGATAACTAAGGATGTTGAACATTTCCTTAAGTGTCTTTCGGCCATTTTAGATTCCTTGGTTGAGAGTTCTCTGTTTAGGTCTGTGCTCCATTTTTTTAGTGGATTATGGGTTCTTTTGGTGTCCAATTTCTTGAGTTCCTTGTATATTTTAGAGATCAGACCTCTGTCTGATGTGGGGTTAGTGAAGATCTTTTCCCATTGTGTAGGCTGTCGTTTTATCTTGTTGACTGTGTCCTTTGCTTTACAGAAGCTTTTCAGTTTCAGGAGGTCCCATTTATTAATTGTTTCTCTCAGTGTCTGTGCTGCTCAGGTTCTATTTAGGAAGTGGATCCCTGTGCCAATGCGTTCAAGTGTACTTCCCACTTTCTCTTCTATAAGGTTCAGTGTGGCTGGCTTTATATTGAGGTCTTTGATCCATTTGGATTTGAGTTTTGTACATGGTGATAGATAGGGGTCTATTTTCATTTTTCTACATGTTGCTATACAGTTATGCCAGCACCACTTGTTAAATATGCTTTCTTTTTTCCATTTGATATTTTTTGCTTCTTTATCAACTATCAGGTGTTCGAAGATGTGTGGATTGATATCCGGGTCTTCTATTCGGTTCCGCTGGTCCTCCTGTCTGTTCTTATGCCAGTACCAGGCTGTTTTCAGTACTGTAGCTCTGTAGTAGAGTTTGAAGTCAAGGATTGTGATGCCTCCAGAAGTTCTTTTCTTGCCCAGGATTGTTTTGTCTATCCTGGGTTTTTTGCTTTTCCAAATGAAGTTGGGTACTGTTCTTTCAAGGTCTTTGAAGAATTTTGTTGGGATTTTGATGGGCATTGCAATGAATCTGTAGATTGCTTTTAGTAGGATTCCCATTTTTACTATATTAATTCTGCCTACGCAAGAGCATGAGAGGTCTTTCCATTTTCTGGTGTCTTCTTCAATTTCTTTCTTCAAAGATTTAAAGTTCTTGTCATACAAGTCTTCCACTTGTTTGGTTAGAGTTACTCCAAGATATTTTATGACACTTGTGGCTATTGTGAATGATGTTGATTCTCTGATTTCTTCCTCAGTCCCTTTATCATCTGTGTACAGGAGGGCTACTGATTTTTTTGAGTTAATTTTGTATCCTGCTACATTGCTGAATGTGTTTATGAGTTGTAGAAGTTCCTTGGTAGAATTTTTGGGATCGCTTATGTAAATTATCATATCATCAGCAAACACTGAGAGTTTGACTTCTTTTCCAATTTGTATCCCCTTGATATCCCTTTGGTGTCTTATTGCTCTAGCTAGGACCTCAAGAACTATATTGAACAGGTATGGAGAGAATGGAAAACCTTGTCTTGTTCCTGATTTCAGTGGAATTGCTGGGAGTTTCTCTCCATTTAGTTTGATGTTGGCTATTGCCTTGCTGTATATTGCCTTAATTATATTTAGGTATGTTCCTTGTATCCCTGCTCTCTCCAAGCCTTTATCATGAAGGGATGTTGTATTTTGTCAAATGCTTTTTCGGCATCTAATGAGATGATCATGTGTTTTTTATTTTTCAGCTTGTTTATATGGTGGATTACGTTGACAGATTTTTGTATGTTGAACCATCCCTGCATCTGTGGGATGAAGCCGACTTGGTCATGGTGGATGATGGTTCTGATGTGTTCTTGGGATTCTATTTGCTAGTACTTTATTTAGTATTTTTGCATCAATGTTCATGAGTTAGATTGGTCTGTAATTCTCTTTCTTAGTATTGTCTTTCTCTGGTTTGGGTATCAGGGTAATTGTAGCCTCATAAAAGGAGTTTGGCAATGTTCCCTCTGTTTCTATTGTGTGGAATATTTTGAGGAGTATTGTTATTAGTTCCTCTTTGAATGTCTTATAGAATTCTGAGATGAAACCATCTAGTCCTGGACTTTTTTTGGTTGGGAGACTTTTGATGACTGTTTCTATTTCTTCAGCAGTTATAGATCTGTTTAGTTTGCTTATCTGGTCTTGATTTAATTTGGGTAAGTGATATTTATCCAAGAAGTTGTCCATTTCCTTTAAGTTTTCCAATTTTGTGGAGTACAGGTTTTCAAAATATGACCCGATGATCCTCTGTATTTCCTCCATGTCTGTTGTTATGTCCCCCTTTTCATTTCTGATTTTGTTAATTTGGATATTCTCTCTCTGCCTTTTGGTTAGTTTGGATAAAGCATCACCAATGAGGAAAACCAAATTAACAGGAGATAGCAACCACTGGTCATTAATATCCCTTAATGTAAATGGACTCAACTCACCCATGAAAAGGCACAGGCTAACAGATTGGATACGAAAACAGAACCCATCCCTCTTCTGAATACAAGAAATGCATCTCAACCTCAAAGACAGACATCATCTCAAAGTAAAAGGTTAGGAAAAAATATACCAATCAAATGGACCTAAGAAACAAGCAGGTGTAGCTATCCTAATATCTAACAAAATAGACTTCAAGCTAACATCAGTCAAAAGAGACAAAGAAGGACATTTCATATTAGTCACAGGGAAAATGCATCAAGAGAAAATTTCAATATTGAACATCTATGCTCCAAATACAAGGGCACCTTCATATGTCAAAGAAACACTTCGAAAGCTTAAATCATATATTAAACCCCACACACTTATAGTAGGAGACTTCAACACTCCCCTCTCACCACTGGACAGGTCAATCAGACAAAAAATGAACAGAGAAATAAGAGAACTAAAAGATGTTATGTCTCAAATGGACTTAACAGACATCTATAGGATATTCCATCCAAACAGAAAAGAATATACCTTCTTCTCAGCACCTCATGGAACCTTCTCAAAAATTGACCACATACTCGGTAACAAGATAAACTTCAACAAATACAAAAAAAATGGAATAACCCAATGTACCTTATCAGATCACCATGCTTTAAAACTAGAAGTCAACAGCAATAACAAATCCAGAAAACTCACAAACACATGGAAATTAAACAGTGCTCATCTCAATCATCAATGGGTCAAGGAAGAAATAAAAGGGGAAATTAAAAACTTCCTAAAATTCAATGAAAATGACCACACAACATACCCAAATTTATGGGACACAATGAAAGCAGTGTTAAGAGGCAAGTTCATAGCACTAAGTGCACACATAAAGAAGCTAGAAAAATCCCACACTAGTGAATTAACAGAACAATTGAAAACTTTAGAACAAAAAGAAGCAAACTCACCTAAGAGAACTAGATGGCAGGAAATAATCAAACTGAGATCTGAAATCAACAAAATAGAAACAAAGAAGACAATACAAAGAATCAATGAGAGAAAGAGTTGGTTCTTTGAGAAAATCAACAAAATAGAGAAACCTTTATTTTTATTTTATTATGTTACATACCAAAGTTCCCCTTCTGTCCCCTCCTCCCCACTCCCCCTTACCTCCCCCACCTCCACCTCCAATATATTCCTCAGATAAAGTGAGGACTCCCCTGGGGAGTCAACAAAGCCAGGCATAACAAGTTAAGGAAGGAACAAGTTCCTTCCTCTGTATCAAGGTTGAGCATGGTATCCTACCTTAGGGAAAGGGCTCCAAAAAGCCAGTTCATGCACCAGGGATAAATCTTGGTCACACTGCTAGAGGCCCACAAAAAGCCTCTGTCTGTCACCAACTTTCAGAAGACCTAATTCAGTCCCATGCAGGCTCCCCAGCTGTTAGTCCACAGTCCATGAGTTCCCCTTAGCTCAGCTGTCTCTGTGGGTTTCCCCATCAGGATCTTGACCCCCTTTGCTCATCTAATCCTTCATCCCCCACTTCAACTAGACTCCTGGAGCTGTGGATCTCTGCATCTGCTTTTATCAGTTACTGGATGAAGGTTCTATGATGACAGCTAGGGTAATCACCAGTCTGATTACAGCAGAAGGACAGTGCAGGCGCCCTCTCCACTATTGCTAGGAGACATAGTTGGAGTCATCCTTGTGGGTTCCTGGGTGTTCCCCTAGCACCAGTTTTCTCCCTAACTCCATAATGGCTCTTTCTATAAAGATATCTATTTCATAGCTTTACTTCTCCATCCCTCCCCCAACTCAACCACCTCATTCCCTTCCCTCTCCCCCACCTCCAGTTATCCAGGAGATCTTATCTATTTCCCCTTCCTTTTGTGATTTATGTGTGTCCCTCTTTAGGGTTTTCCTTGTTACATAGCTTCCCTGGGACTCTGGGTTATAACCTGTTTTTTCTTTGTTTTATATCTAATATCCACCTATGAGTGAGTGTTTGTCTTTCTGGGTCTGGATTACCTCACTCAGGATGATTTTTTTTTCTAGAAAAGATGCATATTTACATGAAATATCTGCTGTTTGTTATACATATTCTATGTGCCTTCTTCTTTAATTGATAGACATACACAGATCCCTATCCACCAGTCTTGTTTCTGGATACAGAGTGATGTATGTAGGACTCAACATTCACGAGAGGACAACTTTTTACCACCATTTCACCCTCAGGGACATCCAGACAGTGGTCAGCCACTTTGACTGCCAGAAGAATTTTAAAGCTACTCTTTGTGATACTGGTCAATGGAACTCCTCTTTATCACAGCAAGCTGCCTCCGTGTAAACACTAGGAATTGTTCTCACTTATATTTCACTTGTCTTCCCAAGTAATAGTGGTCTTCTTGAAACTGCTATAAAACAAAGGTTTGACTTCTGAAATGCTTTTACATTGATAAGTGTATAATAAAGTAAGAATTCATAGTGTAGAATGTGAGTACTAATGTATGTCAGCAAAAGCAGAGTAATTTGTATTGAGGCCCCTCAGGAGTGGCAATATGCCAAGAAATAACAATCCAAGACTCACCTGCTGGCCAGAGTGACCCACACAAATTGTGGCCCTGCCTGTCACCAGACTTCTGGACACACCTCTGGTTGAGAGGCAAACAACAGAAATAAAGACCTGCTAGGGGGTTGGAAGAATCTGGTGAACATGTGGCTGTGTGTTTGCCATGGTAAGTCCTCTCCTGATGTTATGGACTCTACCTCTGGCAGAGTAAACCAAAATGAACTTTTTTTCCAGCATATATCACTTTAAATGTGATATTTCATCATAATAATAAATACAGTCATAAATCATTATTTATCAAAATTTCTTATTTTTTCTTTGTCCTTTGTCTTCCTTGTTCATGTCTGGACATTTTCAAAGAATTGTTATCAAGTTCATGGACTGTTCCTTCATTTTGATTAATTTCTTCAATACTGTTTACTATTACATTACTTTTTGTTTTATTTTAAAATTTCCATTAAAGACTTTAAAGATTTACATTTCTTTCCAATTAATTTTGTTTTGTAGCTTTCTAATTGTTATCTATTAATTTCTTATTTCTGCACATGCTATTTATGTAATGAAATGAGTCAGTTGAGAAAGCTGGTTTACTGGATCATTTGTAATACATACATAAAATCAAATAAATAAAAGTTTTACTACGTATCTGAAAATTCTGCTCTTTTTCTATGGTTCTATATTCTCTTTTAATCTAATTGTTGAATTTTGTGTTCTATTAATTTATTTAAAAATAACTTCAAAAGACTGTAGAAATAGCTCAGCAGTCACAAACACTTGATATTCCTTTCTAAAACTAATAATTGGTTTCTAGCTTTCACACTAGGTGTTTACAACTGCCCATCACTCCAGCTTGAAGGCACAAAATGACCTTTTCTTGCCTCCAGGGGAGGCACATCATACACGCACACACACAAATATCATAATAAATAAATACACACAAATATAGTAAATGAATAAAAAGTAAGTAAGTAAATAAATAAATAAATCATAGAAGAGGGAATAATGATTTTACATGGGTTGAATCGACTGGGTGAGATCTTGGAAAAATTGGGTGTTGTATTTTTTTTTTAATCTAGAAGAATGCCTCAATAACCTTGTGGGAAAGTACCTAGGAACTGAAAGGTCATATATTAATGTATGTTTTTAAGAAATGACCACATTGCCCAGCAAAGGTGGTGCTGGCCTTTAAGCACTCAGGAGACAGAGGTGGGTGGGTCTCTGTCTTTTAGCTAGCCTAGTCTACAAAAGAAGTTCGAGACCAGCCAGGGATACAAAGAGAAACCCTGTCTTGAAAAAAGAAAGACAAAAAGAAAAAAATAATGAAAGGAAGAAAGGAAGGAAAAAGGAAAAGAAAGGACCACATTGCTATTTTGGAATCCAGAAAGTTTAGATTTCCCCCCAAATGTGTCAAAATTGCAATTATTCTTCATGTTGACAATTCTTTTACATTAAATCATTTTTATTGTATACTTTCCAATTTTTATGTGTGTCTGTGGAGATATTACATATGACTTTAAATAAACAGCATTCTCCAATTACTAAAGAGGTTAGACATCTCTTATTGTTCTTGCTGATCTTTCCAGAACATTGTATATGTTTCTTAAAATATGTTTTATATTTTAGGGAGTTGTCTTCCTAATAGTAGATTATATGGATTTACTTTTATATTTTGAGATATGTATATATATGGTTATTTGTTCAACATTTTCTCTATTTCAGCTTACATATTATTTGAATTATATGAAACACTTAGATCAATAAACAGATAATTAACATATAATTTGATTATGAAACTTATATTTCATATACAGCAATATCTGATAGAGCATTCTAAAGCCCAGTGTCATGGTCTGCTAACTATAAAATTGCTACTTTGGAGCTTGGAGGCTATTAGGAAAAATGAAGTACATATCTGGTTGTAGTACACATATTTACAGAAATAGGAATCAGTCTTTAGCACAGAAATGTGTGGATCTTAGAGGGGGGGTATGAAAGGTAGAAAGACGTTACAGAGTATATGTCTTATTAATACCATGAGGATATTGCATTTAATAAATACCATGCCATACAACACTCCTTAAATCAAATATAATTAGAGCAGATTTGGGAAGCCATTATTGCTTGAGAGACTCTGATAAGTAACATCCTTTTGCAAGGACACATGGTGGATGTAACAATTGTATCCATGTACTTGACATTTTGTTAAATTAGTTACCTGAGAATCATCCTGTGTGGGATGTATGTTTTACCTGTATATACTTAATGGCTGCTTACTAAGAAATAATTACAGTATGCAAAGAAATGAGTTACAGTAATTACAGTAGCAATGTTTCTTCGTAGACTTGTATAATATTCTGTTTACAAATGTTTAACAGAAATTATCACAATTTTAGACAAATATTAGTTTTTAACATTTTTATATTGCATTTCTTCCACTGTTATTAGTTTGAACTTTGAAAAATCAGGTATTACTTTTACAAATATATATATATATATATATATATATATGTATATATAGAGAGAGAGATGCAGTTTGCTAAAGTATCATCCAGGGGCCTAAGTTTTAAGGGTTCCCAGTATATAAGCGCTATTACTGTGGGTTTGAGTGAAAGCATTACATGTTAACCAGACTTTAGAAACTGAAAGAAGAGAATCTGTGGTCAGTGATTGCCTTCAGAAACAAGGTCTCGACGTCTAGAAGATCCGTGGCTAGGAAATTATTATTAGCCATGATTACCATTGTGAAAATGTCTGAACCCTCAGTCCTCCCACCTTACTTAATATTTCACATTTTGATTAACAAGTCCCTAGTCTTCAACAGTAAAATTCACTCTATTCTCTAATATTTGTTTTTATTGTTAGATTTTCAGGAGGAAATTGTCATTTTGCTTAGCATTATGTCCTTCAGGTTTATACAATTTGTCAAAAATTGTTATTTCCTTCCTTTTATGATTTAATGGTGTTCTTCTCCAATTTGGGTGTGTATCACCAAGGCATTACTCTTTATGTACTTATCCACTGGTGAACACTTTGGTTAATTCTATTTCTTGACTAATATTAAAAAGTGTATCACTGAATACTGTAATTTATATTTACTGTATGAATATAAATGTGGTTTTATTTAGCAAATCACCTTTCAGAAACTTGTTCACATTATATATACATATACATACATACATATATTTATATACATATATGTACATATATGTGTGTTTGTGTGTGTGTGTGTATGGGGCTCCTGTTCTTGGCACACCATTTTTTTTCTTTTGCCTTAAACAGCATCTGAAAATTTTGATTCTCTACAGGTTACCCATCAGCTGTCACTGATAAAATCAATCAATTTATCTCAGGCTGTGCAGATAAAACGACAGGTTAAATACCCGCTTTAGTTCTGGAACTCCATTATATTATATTTTCAGGGAAGGCATATGTGACTAGTTTTAAATGCAATCTTGATCACTGAGCTTCTTCTGACAGGAACATCAATGCTGTATTTGATATGGATTAAATGATGACTAATCTTTTCTACAAAAGGGGAGCATAAATGTCTTAACAACTGCATCTTCTCGGACTCTATGCTTTTATTTTTTCTCTCAAGGAAATAACTTTTGCAATGATTAGAGTGGTGCAGTGGGTTTCTCAAGTCCTTCTTTCTACTCTTTTTAGAATGTAGTGTCTTGAGGTCATGTGACACTGCCTTCTTCTTAGATTGTAAACTGCTGTGCTTAGCGCTCTTTAGAGATTGCATTGATCTATAATATTTCATTTGATAGTTATCTTTAATTTAGTAATATATAAATCATATACATTGATATCATATGTTGAAATTAAGTAATTTAGGAGAAATTGTAGCTTTAATTTTTGCTCGTTCTAGATTGTTATTTCACTTCTTGATTTGTTGTAAGTTTCTTTGATTCACTTCAGGCATGATCTGATAATTTACTACGGATTTTTTATTTTTACAGATAATCCACAATACTATCCTGGGATACAGTTAAGATACTTAGAAAGATCATTTTAAAATTAAGTTTTATGATTGATTTGGCAAATACTGTGATGCATATTATGTCCTTCTGAGGCAAGACTTTCCTAAGTTACATATCAAATACCCCAAAGCTAAGGTTTTCATTGTGGCATTGGGAGTTGCCGATGGCTGTGAGGATGACACCTACTGTTTCCTTTATTCTCTTCAGACAGGACATTTATGGTTCCATGTATGTAACATTTATTTTCTGTCTAATATTTCAGGGGGAATTGTTGTTGATATGTAGAGTTCCCTTACTGTCTGCTTACCAATTCTGTTCTGGCTCTCCTACAAGCTCAGCAATAAAACTTTAACTCCGGGAGTTTCCTGCCTTTTGTCTGGGTTCTCCAACATGGCTAGAGCCTAGACCACTCACTAGGCAATATGCTGATTTAGAATGGGGTTTTCATCGATTTTCACATTTTTCAGAATTACTTTCCTGTATTCCATAAATTGTACCTCTTGAAACCCAATGTCTCAAATATTTTTCTCATTTTAATTTTATCTTGGAGGAAAACATAATAATTTTTATTTCGCCTTGCCAAGAAGTAAAGCAATAGAATCATGGGACTCATTAATGTTATGTTTCAGAATGTGAATCTCATTTACGTGCCTAAAACAAGAAAAAATATCTTTATAAGTGTAGAAAAGAGTTATTAACTGTGCCATTATTTGAATTTCCTGTGATATCCTTTACATATTCAGTTTTAAGAGTATTGTGCAAAGTGACAGTTAAGAGGTATTACCTTTTAGGCCATGGGCTGAAAAAAACTCAAAGAGGCAGTGGTAGGTGATGATATATGTGTCTGGAGAACTAATTATATAGTGTTTTCTTTGCCTGCTAGGAGGTACATCTATTGCTACAGTGGTTAATATGAATATTGAGCACAATCTCATCAAATGGTTTTCTATCGTCCTTTAAGTGGCTGGGGAGAGACTCCTTACATGCCGGCTGTTTATGTAGCTGGGTAGTGTAGACAGCCTCCACTGAGCCCTGCAATATTCTTTCTGTTCATCTTCCTCATCTCGGAATGAGAGTGTTTCTGCTATTGACACTTTTTAAGCCCAGAAAGACTACTCTCATTTTGCAAACAATCCCTTTTTCTGTGTGATGTACTTCCACCAACAAACCAAGACAATCACTGTCACAAATTTGTTTCTTGTGACTGAGGAGTACCTAAATGCTAATTGTACATCATCAAAACATTTTGTATGCTGACCTGGAAGGAGAAAATAAGTCTAATTTCAATTATATCAGCACAATTTGAAGTGGAATTCTTACCACATGAATAGATTATTAATTCATTACATTTTAGCTAAATATATTTTTAAAATTCTTCTTATTCCTCGATTATTCAGAGGATTGTTGTGTAGTTTAAAAGTGTATAGTGGTTTTATATTCATCTTTGTTCCACTGATTTAGAAAGCAAATCATTTTATCTATGTAGCATAGCTTTCAGCTTTTAAGATTTTTAACACGGTGTGATTTCCTGTTATATGCTCTATGGTAGAGAAAGATGATTTATTTCGGTAAATATTCTATGTATATTTTAAAAGAATGTGCAATTCACATTTCCTGAACTAATAAACTCCAGGACTGACAGATTCACTCTGTAGGTCTGCGCCTATTCTGCATGCCCCTGTTTGATATCCTTGTATTATTACTTATAGGGTTCAATATTTTAGTGTCAATATTTTAGAATTTTAAAACATGCCAGTTGAAACACCTCTTAATTTTAACACATACTTTCCTTTTTTTCCTGGCAATATTTGTTTGGGTATTTTTGTTTGTTTGTTCATTTGAAACAGGGTCTCTCTGTGTAGTCCTGGCTATCATGAAGCTTACTGTGTAGACCAGGCTGGCCTCCAACTTCAGAGATCTGCCTGCATCTACCTTACAAGCCCTGGGATAAACTCTTTGTACTACCATATCTGGCTTCTAGTAGTACACTTGTCTTACAAAATCAAAGTTGTAGCTGTGTAAAAACATGTAATTTCTAAGAATTTAATTTCAACTTTTGTGAACAAACACATCTCAAGCATGTCTGCTCTGAGGAGTTATACTTTTAATGTTATCCTGCCTGGCAAACAGAAGTTTGGTTTTTTTTTCTATTTTCATGTCATGAAGACAGACATTCAGTTGTGCTTTGCTATTTCATGAGACCTGTTTGATTTGTCTTATGTTTATTTTTCTCCATTTTTATTTCCTTAATATTAATAAGGTATTTTACTTTCTTATTATTCATTATAATCCTATAAAAATATCTTCCTTGTTTGTTATTTATTCTGTGTGTTGAATCTGCCTTGAATATGTTTCTTTTAGAAAAAGGAAGTATTTATAAACACATATACTCTAATATGCATAGCCATGCCCCACATTTCATCTTGATATATGATAACTCAGTATTTTAGACTGTATATCTTTACTAGGTGATGAAATACTCATATTTTGAAAATCAAAATTTCTGAAATTTTGAGTAGACATACCACTGATAAAAATGTATATATTTATTAAAGAGAATCAATCTCTGTTGGGATTTATAAAATGAGGATTTTATTAAAGATGGATAATATTAACAAAATTCAAAACAACATGAAAGATACAACATAAATAACATTAAATAAGAAATATTAAACAAAGGAGATTAAAAATGTTTCTAAAAATTTAGTATTTGGTGACTTGTTATTAACATCTATCCATCTATCTATGTATCTATATCATCTAACTATCTGTGTCAAACTTGGTGATATGTACAGTGTGATGTTTCTTTCCTAGCTTTTGTAACTCAAAGGAAAGAATTCAGTAAAAAAAAAAAAAACCTACAGTTTCAGAAGTATTTTATTTAGCATTCAGAAGAAAAAACTGAACTGTTCTGTCTCAAAATAGAACAACATAGTGGGGGTAGTTATATGTTCTAGGGTTTTAAAGAGTTCTTAGCAATATTCATAAGGAAACATGTTTCTTTTAACTTCTCAAATCAGGGTAGATTAGCTCTCCCTTTTAGGGTATTATTTTCCATGATCCACTAGAAAATACCATGAGAATTAATAATAAAGTAGGGACTGCAGCAAAGATTCCTTGGTTAACAGCACCTCTGGATTTGCAGCAGACTTTGGCTTAGTTGCCAGCACCAATGCAGCACCCCATAATGTTTTTTTTTCTCCAATTTTAAGGAATTGGAGGCCCTCTTCTGGCTTATATGGACACCAATCACATCTACGGCATACATAAATACAGGCATACATTTACACATAAAATGCATATTAATTGAACTTTTATCAGGAAAGCTTGGAGACATTACTATAGTAGATTGTTAGGTTACACAAAGAAGGAAGCAGGGCTTGGACTGTCTTTTAGTGTCAACATCCACCATCTCTGTTACATGTATCTATCTTTTCTCTTACTTTTAGAACTATAAAAATATTTTTGAGAAGAACAAAGATCAACAAAATATCTTTGAAGATCAATTCCCATCTGGAGGCTGAGATTTTATCCTTTTGTCCTTTGCCTCCAGGAAGCTTTCATGCTTCATGAGGTCCCATTTATTAAGTGTTGATCTTGGTATCCGCACTATTGGTATACCATTCAGGAAGGGATCTCCTGTGCCAGTTTGCTCAAGGCTATTTCCCACTTTCTCTTCTATCAGGTTCAGTGTAACTGGATTTATATCGAGGTCTTTGATCCACTTGGACTAGAGTTTTGTGCAGGTTGATAGATATGGATTTATTTGCATTCTCTTACATGCTGAGATCCAGTTAGACAAGCACCATTTGTTGAAGATGCTTTCTTTACCATATCATAATTTTGAATTCTTTGGCAAAAGTCACACGTTTATAGGTGTGTGGATTTATGTCTGTATCTTCAATTCAATTTCATTGATTCACCTGTCTATTTTTATGCCAATACCCTACAAGTTTTATTACTATAGCTTTATAGTAGAGTTTGAAATCATGGATGATAATATCTCTAGATGTTCTTGTATTGTATGTGATTGTTTTCACTTTCCTGTGTTTTGTTTTTTCATATAGAATTAGATATTATTCTTTCAAGGTAAAGAATTGTGTTGAAATTTTTAATGGGAATTGCATTGAATCTGTAGAGTGCTTTTAGTAAGATTGTCCTTTATCCTTTGTTGATCCACGAACATGGAAGATTTTTTCATCCTTTGATATCTTCTCTGATGTCTTCCTTAAGAGACTTAAAGCTCTTGTTATACAGGTCTTTCATTTCCTTAGTTAGCATTACACCAAGATTATTATATTATTTGAAGATATTACAAAGGGTATTGATTCCCATATTTCTTTCCTAGTCTGTTTATCATTTGTGCATATGATATCTACTAAAATTTTTGAGTTACTCTTATATTCAAAAGCGTTATACTGAAAGCGTTTATCAGCTGTAAGAGTTCCCAGTTAGAATTTTTGAGGTTGCTTATGTATACTAACATATCATCTGTGAATAGTGATACTTTGACTTCTTCCTTTCCAATTTGTATCACCTTTATGTCCTTTGATTGTTTTATTGCTCTAGCTAGAATTTCAAACACTCTACCGAATAGGTATGGAGAGAGTTAACAACCTTGTTTTGTTCCTGATTTTAGTGGAATTGCTTTGATTTTTTTCTTCATTTAATTTGATGTTGGCAATTGGTTTGAAGTATATTACTTTTATTATGTCTAGGTATATCCCTTTTATCCCTTATCTACCCAAGACTTTTATTGTAATGGAGTATTGGACTTTTTCTAAGACTTTTTGAGCATGTAATGAGACAGAGTTCTGACTTCCAAAAAATTAAATAAATAAAAAACTCAAGAAATTAGACATTAGAATACCAAATAATCTACAGGAAAGTGTAGAAAAGGAGAGGGTAGGAAGGGAGGGGAATGAAAAAAATGTATACCTCAATAAAAACAATAAAAAAAATATTGGTTACAGATCTAAACAGAGACCTCTCAATAGAAGAAGATCAAATGGACAAGAAACACTTAAATTCATGGTCAATATACTTAGGCATCAGGGAAATGCAAATCAAAATGATTCTGAGGTTCCATCCTATACCTGCCAGAATAGCTAACATTAGAAACAGAAGAATGTAAAGCAAGGGGAACACTCCTCCTTTGCTGGTGAGAGTGCAAATGTGTACAGACACTTTGAAAATCAATGTGGCAGCTTCTCAGAAAACATGGAATCAATCTAACACAAAACTCAGCTTTACCATTCTTGTGCATATACCCAAAGGATGCTCAGTCATACCACAGGACACTACCTCAATTATGTTCATAGTCACTTTATTTGTAATAGCCACAACCTCAAAGCAACAAAGAAATACATCAACCAAGGAATGGATAAAGAAAATTGTGGCAAATTTACACAATGAAGTATTACTTAGCTGTTAGAAGCAAGAACATAGAAGGCAAGTGGATAAAACTAGAAAAGAGAGGTAACTCATACCAATAAAGTCAAACATGGTATATACACACTCATAATTGGATATTAGTTGTAAAATAAAGGGTGCCTTTGCTATAATCCAGTGACCCAGAGAGATTAGGTAACAAAGGGGTTCATGGTGGGACAACCATATTTCTCTGAGGAATGGAAATAGAAGAGATTTTTTGAGTGGGCTGCGGGCAAGTGGGGCTGGGAACATGAGTAATCATGAGGGAGTGAGAAGGATAATACTAAAAGAAATTGCTGGAAAGGCAGGTGTATTGGGATCAGGTAAAACCCTGGCACAAGAAAAGGTCCCAAGATTCTAAAGGATGACCCCAGCTAAGACTCCTTGCAATAGCCAATACATAGCCTGAACTAGCCACCTCCTGTGAGCTTGCAGTACTTCAAATGGAAGAAGGGGAAAACCAGGCAAGATACATAACATCTGACAGTCTCTCTTGCCTGTGGTATGTGCTGAGGATAAGAGTGGTCTAGAGACTGAATGAGGCAATGACAATAGCCTAAAACCCATCCCAGGAGAATAAGACCTCCCCTGACACTGTCTGGAACACCAGGACCAACAGACTGTATGACCCAGAAACCTAGGATATAACCAAACATGGAAGGGGAAAATGTCAATGAAATATACCAAACAATATTCTGATACACAAACACACACACACACACACACACACACACACACACACACACACACACACACACACAAACACACTGGTGCCTACCCCAGTTGCAATCAAACAGGCAAAATCTAGCAACTGGTGGAACCAGATGCAGACCCACAGTCAAACATTAGGCAGAGCCTCGCAGAATACTGCAGAAGAGGGCAAGGAAGGATTGTAGGAGCCAAAGGGTTCAAGCACACCTCAAGAAAACTCACCAAATCAACTGACCTGGGCTCATAGGGACTCACAGAGAATGAAAATACAAGCAGGGAACCTGCATGCAACTGAACTAGGCCCTCTGCATACGTGTAATAGTTGTGTAGCTTGGTTCTCTCATGCTACTTTTAACAGTGGTAACAGGTGCTGTCTCCAAATCTTTTACTGGCTTTTGGGACCCTAGTCTTCATACTCAGTTGCCGTGCCCAGCCTTAATACATGTGGAGGTGCCTAGTCTTACTCCAACTTAATACTTTTTATTTTTATTTTATTTATGGGAGGCATGGCTTTTTTCTAAAGAAAATTGGAAGAAGAGTAAACTGGGGTTGGGAACAGGAAGGATTGTGGGGAGGGACTGGGAGAAAAGAAGTAAAAATTATGACTGGTATGTAAAGTTAAATTAATCAATTTAAAAAAATAAATCTTTGTAATATTTTGGTCTATCCACACTGATTTTTGTCACATAAGCATATAGTCAATCACTTAAAGTGTTATATTTATTAAAAGCACTTTTATTTATTTGCTTCTTTATTGTCTGTGTATGTGTATATGTATGGCTCTTAGGGGGAATGTAATTGATTTCGGATGGCAAATCAAGGAAGTAGTGTTTTTCCTACTCCCATCTGGATTCTCAGGATGAGTTCACATCATCAGGGTTGCTCGTAGGCTTCTTTACCCACTGAACTATATTGCTAGTGTTATATTTTATTTTTAATTAAAAATTATAATTATTTATGTTGATAGAATGTTGCAATATCTTGATGTTCATATTACATTGTGGCTTGACCTAATGAGACAATTTAATATAAACACCAACTCAAATAACTGTTATTTCTTTATTGGAAGAATGTCTTATCTTTTATCAAATTTAAAACTTCCAAAGGAAACACCAAACTTATGTAATGGAAATTTCTTGCCATATTCTTTAAAGTTTAAAACATGATTTTTCTATAACAAAAACCTAGTAATGCTACCTGTCTTGCTACAAGCACTTACTGTGATTCATTTTTCTGAGGTTTTTAATATATCTTAGAAGAAAGTACTATTTTCTTATTGCAGATAACATGAAAATTAATTCTGCACTGAAAAGCGATTTCTCAGTTGATCATGGGTTTCACCACTCATTACAAACAGCTTTGGGCACCGTAGAGATGGTTCATCAGTTACCAGCGGGGTCAGCTCTTGCAGAAGACTGTTTCCTTAACAGTGCCACATCTGATAACAATGCTGTCCTTAGCTGTAGCTCCACAGGATCTATTGTCTCTTCTGACATCTATGGAGAATGTACTCATATACAAAATCCACAGACACATACACACATAAATACTTCCTTAGTTACCGTTTTATTCCTGTGACGAGACACATTGACCAAGAAAACTATTATAAGAGAAAGGATTTGATTGGAGGCTTGCTTATGAATTCAGAGATTTAGTTCATTGCCATCAGAGAAAGGTCCATCATGACATGTAAGCAGGTGCTGGAGCAGGAACTGGAGAGCTATACTGTTCAATAGGCAGAGAGAGACTCTGGGCTTGGCATTAACTTTTACAACATCAAAACCTATACCTAGTAATATAATCAACAAGGCAATACCTCTTAAATCTTCTGTTCCTTTCAAAATTTGTGACACTCCCTAGTGACTAAACTTTCAAATATATTAGCTTATAGGGACTATGTTTTATTCACACCACCAAACATACATAATACAAAATAAAAATAAAACATTTTAAAATATATATTTAATCAGCATTACTGTGGAAGTTTTGTTCATATGTATATACATCAATGTGCTGAATTTTTTTTTCAGCTTGACACAAACTATATCCTTTTCAAAGGGAGGATTGTAACTGAGACACACAGCCATAGTGACTCACATCCTTCAACATGGCAATACCTACTCCAACAAAGCCACACCTCCATATAGTGCCCCTCACTTTGGGGGCCATTTTCTTTCAAACCACTAGAGTAATGATTTGTTTGTATACAAATATTTTTGATAACATAAACCAAACAATTTTATGTAGTAAGGCATATAATGAATAATAATTTACATTTTGATAAATTATCTTATAGAATTTGAGGACTGACTTTAATTTTTTAATACTTTGAGAAAATATGCTTACTTAATTATCCCAGTTTGCTTATTTGTTGTGAAAAAACACTGACGAAAAAAATCAATCTTTGTCAAAGGACAAAGTTTCTTTGGGTCACATAACCCATCCACTGGAAATCAGTAAAGAAATCAGGCTAGGGATAAACCTGGAAGCAAGAATAGAATTAGAGAACATGAAATAATGCTGCTTATTAGTGCCTGATTTTCATAACCTGTTCGACTAAAGTAACATGTTTTATAACCCTACAATACTTGCTTAAGGACGGTAACACACATAGTGGGTTAGTCCCTCAGACATCAATCATTAATAATGAAAACACCTCTATAGACTTGCCCACAGGCCAATTAGATAGAGTAGAAATCTGAGTAGAAAAGGAGCACCAGGAAGTGTAATGGACCTAAGTCCTGTGTTCCAGGAGATAAATGGAGTATACGGAGTGGTGGTCTAAAGGCAAGCTAAATTTCCAACTTGTAAAAATTAATGAAGAAAACTTACAGACAGGTGTGATGTAGCACACCTTTAAACCCAGTATGTAGGATGGCAGATCACTGAGTTTAAGGCCAGCTTGGTCTACAGATCCTGTTTCAGAACAGCCAAACTTAGGCAGTGAAGGTAATCAAAAAAGATAGCTCATGAAGATGTAATTGAACAAGGAGGCAATGCTCCAGCTATAGCAAGCAGAATAACTTGGCAGCCTTGGCCACACTGTTCTCGATTTAGAGTAAAGAATAGAAGAAAGGAGTTATGGAATTTGCCTCCGTGACCAAGGAAAGTCTATAATGTGACGCATGTGTCAGGAGCGTCCCTGAATGGAGGCCTAGAGAGGCAATTGCATGAAGCTGAGAAGTTGAAGCCTGGATTTCCTTGGAGACCCCAAGATGTTGGAGATGTTAGAGCCATGGGATACCTACCACAGAAAGATGTTAACATGGCAGCTCAAGAGAAAGCAGTGTGTTGCAATTAACAAAGCAGAAAGGAGTTGGAAAATCTGCAGAGCTATGACATTTAACATGGAGATGCAGAATCTGAAATTTGCCAAGGTGGCTTTCAGTCTTGCTTTGATTGAGTATTTTCTCACTTTGCTCACTTCCCTACATCTTGGAATATTACCTGTTGGAAGTATGTAATTTATTTTTATATTTATTTTATAGGGGATTACATTTAAAACATGGCATGAATCTCATAAGAGGCTTTGAATTTTGGACTTTTAAATAAACTTGAGATTATTATTGTAGACTGCAGAGACTTTTGAAGTTAGACTTAATGATTTTTGCATTGGCTGCAAGATTTTGAGAGTGAGGGAAGGAAATATGTTAAATTGAAGAAAATGGTCTCCAAAAGGAATGGTACTATTTTGTGGTGTGGCTTTGTTGGAGTGGGCGTGGTCTTGTGGGAGGAAGTGTGTCACTGTGGAGGTAGGCTTTCAAGTTTCTTTTGTGCTTAAGCCATGCCTAGTGTCCTAGATTGCTTTCTGTTGCCTGCACAAGATGTAGAACTCTCAGCTACCTTTCCAGCACTGTGTCTGCCTGCATGACACTATGTTCCACCATGATGATAATGCATTGAACCTCTGAACCCTAAGCCACCCAATTAAATGTTATCCTTTATAAGAATTGCCATAGTCATGGTGTCTTATCACATCAACAGAAATATAAACAATTAGTAGGCAAAAAAAAACAGGGTCATGTTTAAACATGAGCAATATTAAAATATGATTTACAATTAGAATTGAGGCCACTAGAAAATCTAGGAAGTCAAATTGGTAGACACAACTTAAGAGAGTATTTCTTTATCAATGGTGATGAAAATAGGACACACCAACCTTCTTCATAGAAAACAGTAAGAGGGTATCATTTAGGTAGTATGTGATAATCTAGGAAAAGAATAAGGTAGAAAAATGAATTAGTAGTACCATAGTGTCTTAGTTAGGGTTTACATTGCTGCAATGAAACATCATGATCAAAATTATCACTGTTTATCATTGAAGGATGTCAAAACAGAAATGCAAACAGGGTAAGAATTTGGAGACAAGAGCTTAAACTGAGGCAATGGAAGAGTGTTGCTTACAGGCTTACTCCCCATGGCTTGCTCAGCCTGTGTTATTATTGAGCCCAAGACCATCTGTCCAGGGGTGACCCATTCACCATGTGCTGGGTCTTCCCACATGAATCACTAATTAAGAAAATATCCTACAGGCCTGTCTATAACTCAATATTACTGAGACATTATCACAATTAAGTTCAATTATAGCTTCGTCCTCTCCTGTTACTCTTGCTTTCATCAAGTGGAAATAAAACTAGTTAGACAACATATCAGGAGTGAAGTACTGCTGTAACAGACCTAACCATGTGTTTTAAGGATTTTGGAGGGATTCAGAATACTAGGCTAGAAAAATGATTGAGTGTTGAGAGTTTAGTGAGCTGCTCTGTTGAATTTGGATGATAAGAATCTTGGAGGCCTGCTGACATTTCAGAGGTAAGCAAATATTCTACTTGGTCCTTTCTTGTTTGCTTGTTTGTTTTGTTTTGTTTTTCGAGACAGGGTTTCTCTGTGTAGCTTTGGTGCCAGTTCAGGAACTTGCTTTTGTAGACCAGACTGGCCTTGAACTCACAGAGATCCACCTGCCTCTGCCTCCCAGGTGCTGAGATTAAAGGCGTGCGCCACCACAGCCCGACTTTTACTTGGTCTTTTGTGCAATGAGTCTGTGGTTTCTGGTCAGTTGTATGTATAGAATTAGCTGTTGTCAACAAGAAAGCAAAAACACTAAAGTAAAACCTTTATTTTACTGGGACAATTGATGCTGGTTTAAAAATTGGCAGTTATTATGAAAAGGCCAGAATCATCCTAATGTAATCTTCTGTGAAGTGTTTCCTGAGAACCAGAACACTGATGCTCTCTTCCAGATGTGGCCAGGGTTGTAGCTTAAGCTGGGATCAAAACGTGGTCATGTAAGAGTCACCTAGGTTGTACCTGTTTTGAAAGATTAAAGGAGCTATGGAGAGAAGCAGAGCTATGGCAGTGTGTGAGGAAAGGAGAAGCCATTGCTGAAGTTGATGCCTCCGTAGCAGCTGAAGCTACAGGCTTGAAGAAATGTTGAGGTCTGGCACCAAGACAAAGGCCTAAGAAAGGCTATAAGTGAAAGTGCAGCCCAGTTTCAGAAAACACCAGCATTTTGCAGATTCGAGTACCATAGGTTGACCACCAAGAACAACAGCACAGGTAGGTGGAGCCTGTCATAGTTTAGAAGACAAACTGTGTGTGATGTAGAAGGTAGAGATGGAGAAATAACTAAAGCCTTTGAAGCAGAAGATCATGAGTGGATCTCAGACAGTGGGCATTGTGTTGCTCAAACAGTTGGAGTTGGAGTTTGGTTTTGCTTTGATTTGATTGTGACTCTACCCTAGTTCTTTCCTTTTGAAATTAAAGTATTTTTTAAAATTATATTTTACAGTAGTCCACAGGTGAAAGACTGAATGTTTAAAGAGACTTTAGGTTTTGAAAGAAACTGTAAATTTTTTAAAGAGCCTGAAATTTAAAGTGTTTGAGGCTATAAAGACAGTGAGACTTTTAATGTTATTTATGTTTTTAGTGAGAGATTTTTGGGTCTGACTAAGAAAGGAAAGCTTATGGCTTAATAGTGATGTGTTTGTGTGTCAAATTAACAAGGGATCAGTTGTTCTGGTTAATTTTTTGTCATCTTGTCCCAAGCTAGAGTCACTGGAGAGAAGGGAACATCAAAGAGAAATTGCCTCAATATGATTAGGCTATATACAGGACTGTAGGGTATTTTTTTAATGTTTGATGTGTGAGGGCCAAGCTCATTGTGAACAGGGCCACCCCTGGACAGGTTGTTCTGGGTTCAATAAAAAAGCAGGCTGAGTAAACCACAAGGATCAAGCCAGTAAGCAGGACCTCTCCATGGTGTCTGCATCAACTCCTGCTGACAGTTTCTGGCCTGCTAGAAGGATAAACATCTGTGTGTATGCTGGGAAGGGGCAAGTGGGTCCTTTTTAAGCAATTACATTTGCTACACAAAAGAGTATGGGAGGAAGGAATTATCAAAGCACTTAGCATTTGGATTGTTGCTCAAACACTGTCAATCAAGCTCTGAGACCAAAAGGAAAAAAAAACTCATAATATTTTGCATACCAAATGTAAAGAAAGGATAATTATCCTGTATATGTTGCAAATGCCCCCTTTGGTTTGCAAAAATCAAAGGATGGCTACATAATGCATATTCTTAAAAGAACACCTTCGTTCTCTTTGAGCTGAATAGTTTCTATGAATTCTCTAGGTTTGAATGATGGCAGCTACCTTCCTGCTGCTCCTGTTCTCTGCAAATTGTCTTCTGTTTGTTTACTTCACTCTCCCAGCAGAGGTATAATATAACCTTTGGGAAAAAAAAAAACTTCCCCTACTGTCACAGAATAGAAATAGTCATGTATCCTCAGAAGAAAAACAATACTTTATTTTTAAAGTATATTTTAAGCTGTTTTCAGAACAATCTTACTAAAATAGATGTGTGATATTCCTGAATAAGAACATTTCATTTCAAAAGAAATACTGATTTTAAATGGAGGGTCACTGGGTATATCAAGCACACTCCAAGGAAGGCCCCATTTTCAGTAAGGGCTGGTGACCTAAAAGCGTCATTTGAGCTGACACACTCTGGGCAGAAGAGTTGAGATCTGATAAAAACCTACAGGCTGTTAGGATGGTGGAAGCTCCTGATAAGAAGGTCAACATACTGTGAACTCCTATTGGTATATACAACTCTGAGACTGCAAGGGAACATTCTGACATTTGGAATCTTCCACCACAAAAGTACCCTTTTCTACCTTATAAGATGCCAAGTCCCCTAGAATTCACCTGGTTTAGTAGATAAATTGTAGATTCTTCAATAATCATGACTCCACTAACACTGAATAGTTAGCTAGGTTTCCATTAGCAGGCATAGTTACCCTATTGTTGAGAGGGCCTTATATCCAATTAGAGAGCTTTCAGTGACTGCAAATCTATGTTGCCACTGCTGAACTTTTAGGGTTATTGTACCAAGCTCGTCATTGGTGTGATTCATAGGCAAAATGCTTGTTAGGACTAATGGTTGTGTATCTCCTTTGGAAACTTTCATCGTGCCTTCTTGTGCTCTGAAAGTTTCTACTCAGGGAAAGGCATCATTCATTGTCAGTTCAATCTCAGAGGTCTCTGGGCCCTATTTCTGAGGTTCATTATGGCTTCTGGAATAGAAATTTATCTTCTACCTCTCAGAGAAAACCAAGGTTATCAGCAATTGACTGTAGGTATTGAGAGTGTGTTCGACAACATGGGCCAACAACTCAAAGGCAGGCATCTCATGTGTATAATTGGGTTTCCTCTTAGGTGATTTAAGCTCTCGTTCTTTCTCTCTATTACAGCTAGATTTCTCCTACTGTTTTCGCTCTGTCTGACAGCCCCGCCCAGATTCTTTTTCTTCCTAGCTATTGGACTTCCAGCTCTTTATTAAATCCATCAGGTTCCTTACACAAACAAGGTGAACCAAATGTTACATATCTTTACTTAATTAAACAAGTGAGGCATAAACAAAAGTAACACTTCTTTACATCACTAGTAAAGACAGCAGAAAAAGTTGTAACATACCTTCACATAGTTAAAGTAATATTTTGCAGCATAAACAAATGTAATCTATCTTTGCCTAGTTAAAATAATATTCCATAACTATTATCTTATTTAGGGAAGTCATCAAGACCCCACTTAATGAATTCAAACCAGTCTTTAGTCTACAAAGAAGGAGGTCAATGCAGAGGAAAGATTTTATCATTCTTTCCAGGGGAAGCTGCAATCAGGCCAAGTAAGGCTTTTGACTTATCCTCAAATAGACTGACAGCTGGTAGAAGAAAGGTTGCAGCAAATGACCCCTGAGAACTAGATCCTCAATTGGTTATGACAGTACAAACACAAAATTTAACTTTTATTATCTACAAGTTCTTAAGTGCCCGGCAGAAAAATATAACTACAAATAAAATGATAAGTATGTTTCTTTAACAGTTCAAGGGACTATCATCCTCAAACATTATACTTTAACCATATAAAATGTTATTTGTACAAATGTTTCTCTACAATGATTTCCTTCCCGACAAAATCTTGCCTTGTTTTCAGCACAAAAATGTCTATCCACTACAGGAAAAAAGAAACCAACAATAACAACAACAAAAACTGAAACAAATAAAATAACCAGACCTATCTTTTAAAATATAGAGACCAAATATAAAAGCTCTATTAGCAACAATAGACCATGATTTCTGGAAGAGTACTTCTCCCAAATGTAATGTGTCTTTGAATCCTAATAACCCATGTGTCCTGATGTAAAATTATACACCAGTTATTTTGTCATCAAACTCACATACTTGGAAAACTATTCAGGATATGCAAGTCGTATCCTTGAGACTCTTGTTAGATAGTCCCATAAAAAGGACCAAATAGGACTTCATTTATCTTTTAAATTGTAGATTAGAGGCTGACTTTAACTGACTTCTCTTACAAAAATTCCAGGTGCTTGTTCTATATTCAGGAGTCTGATTCAACAAACAGCTGATTATACTTTTACATTAATCTACAGAGATCTGGTATAGTCCAGGTGTTTGTACATTTAATTTTACTTTACTAAACAAAATATATGTTAATCATGATGTTAAAATTTTTCCTTCATTAACTTTGTCTCTTAATGTTTCCCACAAGTTCTGAGACCTGATGGCCTATTCTAAATCCATGTTTGCCAAAGAAAAACATTTAATGCTCTTCTAACCAAATGGATTGTATGTAATGGAAAACAAGTGGCAAAAATCCATCCATCTCACTAACACTTATGACAAAGACTGCCAAGGATGTTTTGGTGGTTTGTGTGAATTTTTTTTCTCTAAAATGTCCTGGCTATTCTCTTAATTATACCCTTGGTAATAAATGTAATAATACTAGCATTAACTTTTCCTATGTTCCAGAGGCTATCTTACTCACATGACACACTCCAAAGATGCATATCATGATCACATGATTGTTTTATGTTCTGGATTATTTCCAGTTTGTAAATTTTTATCTGTCCCTTAGATTGATTTTGAGGAATTGTAATTTCTGTCCCCTTGATACTAACCTTTTTGCCAAATACACAAAGAACACTTAGAGTGGTCTGTGATCCCAAACCTTTAACAATAGTTTGGGTGAGTTTTGAAAAGGGGCTAATGGACCATTGAACTCAGTCCTCTTCTTGCCTTTCTGGACACTGTTTTAGGACTGCAACTAAAACACTTAGACTGAGGGCTTCTGTGCATCAGTGACCCTCTGTATTGCCCTAGCTCGCAGAAAACCTAAAATGAAATTTCATATCATCTTAATATCCTTGAGGACCAACATTATTCTATTGCCGCCATGGTACTCAAAAATTAAGGAATTGATTTCCTGACTACCTCTAATTTGGGTGGGATTTCTGTCCATCTCCAGGAAAATTGTTGCTTTTGCTTCAACAAATCCAGCTGGTTCAAGATGGGGCCCAAAGATATAGGAACAGGACTAAAAATTCAATGACAGGCATCCTCCTATGGATGAGGTTCTGGTTCCATCCTTCTTGGGCTCCTCCTCAAAATATTCTCATACTTGTGTTTTTAACCTTCTAGTCATTTACACTTTTTACAGAAGTTCCTCCCTGGTCAAATCACTGTCATCTCTAGTTCCACATTATGACAACAGTTAGCGTGGTTTAGCCAGTTATTGGGTCCTCTAAATCTGTAGGCTCATCTTAACTCACAGGAGCTGCACCCCTGACATAGTCTACTATTTCCAAAGGGTTATCTAGGAGCATAAGATGACAATCACATGATTCATCACAGCCTATCAAGTTAAAATTCCCCTCCTGCTGAAAGACCAATTAAAAGCTCTCCTCCCCAGTACAGAAGCTAAACATAAAACTTTGCCCCTTCTCACTAGGAAACAGTCAAATGAATACAGTGCCCCTCTTTCCTTTTATGTCCTCAGGGTATGGAATAAATGGCTAATGACCCCAAAGTCTCATGTGAGCTAAGAATCTCCAGACAGAAATGTTGACAGCTGATAACACCTACAAGCAGTTAGGATTCCAGAAGCTTCTGAAAATAAAATCATCATAAGAACCTCCATTAGTATTTACTTGCTTCGACTGTATAATATTATTCATATGTATGTTTTCAGGGATGATCCATCAGCATTGGATAAAGAATTGTGTTTCTTCCTAGGTAAGACTGTTTCTTATACTCTCAGCATTCCTTGCTTGCCTATAGTTCCTTGTATATGGTTGAGGATTCCTGGCCTTACCCTGATTCACTTTAGAATGCTTGTTGTTGCTGACCTTGTTCAGCAAACATTTGTCCAGTCATGTTGCTAAGACTTTTCTGATGTTGTATTATCTTTTTAACGTACTAATTCATAAAGCAGTATGAAAACAGCTTAAAATTTGAAGTATATTTATTCATGCATACCTAATCAATACATGTTAATCTAATTCATGACATTAATATATATGTTCTCAAAAATAAAACTGAATATTTATAGCTCTTTTTTTTAGTGTTTTCAGAGACATAAAGTTGTAAGACAGCAGCTAATCTTTCTGAACTATGTC
Source organism: Ondatra zibethicus (assembly GCA_004026605.1). Classification (NCBI taxonomy): domain Eukaryota; kingdom Metazoa; phylum Chordata; class Mammalia; order Rodentia; family Cricetidae; genus Ondatra; species Ondatra zibethicus. The sequence goes on along the minus strand of PVIU01006295.1, from coordinate 40,961 downwards.
TCAATTACAGTCTATTGGGTAGCAAATAACATTTATTTACATATTCATACCAGGCTTTCTGTTTGCTCATTGACTAGAGATAACACACTATTAAAATTAAATTACTGTTAACATTATATCTGAATGTGACATGAATTCATGTCCAGGGGAGGTTTCTTTTTTTTCCCCCATATTCTTTTATTTTTTTTTCCCTTCAAAAAAGAAAAGAATTTACATTTTCTCCCCTTCTCCCAGTCCCCTCCCGCTCCCCCCCCCGCACTGCTTCCTTAAAAGAGGGCATGGTTTCTAACATTTTGCCCAAAGAAAAAGATCTATCTAATGAATGAGCAAGGACAGTTTCAGAAGAGTGGCAGGAGCAGCACAAAAATACAGGACAGCAGTTGAGCACAAGGTCAGTAGAGATCGCTAGATGAAGGAAGCACACTTGGTCCCCTGTGCCAGGAAGGCCTACATGCTGTAGTCATAAAGGTGTGCAGAAGGTACCATAGACATCCTTAATTTTTCCAGGCTATCTTTGCTCGGGGAGAACCTTGAAATTCCATGAGAACTCCCTTTAGTTAGAGTTTCCATTGCTTTGATAAAATATCATGATCAAAAGAAACATTGGAGGAAAGGGACTATTTGACTTATATATCCTGAATCATAGCCCGTGGAGGGAAGCCAAGGCAGAAACTCAAACCCAGCAGGAACCTGCAGGAAGGAATGGATGCAGAGGCCATGGAATAGTGCTGTTTACTGGCATCCTCCTGATGGTTGGCTCATCCTGCTTTCCTGTAGAATCCAGGACCATCAGCTTAAAGTCTCAGTATGGGATTGATTCACCCCATCAATGACTATTTCAGAAAATATTCCACAGGTGCGCCTTACTCTGCTGTTAAGGGCGCATGCTCTCAACTGAAGCTCTACCTCTCAGATGACTGTAGCTTGTCCCAAGTTTTCATTAAACTCACCAGGATAATTAACCCCCTGTCAGCATGATATATGAATATGACATTGTTTAACAATAACTTTTCCTTTTTTTGTCATCCTCAAGATTTCATATCAATAAACATCACATTATAAATCAAAATACAACTTTAACAGCCCCACTGATTTAAAAATTCAAACACTTCAAAAATTCAGTTTCTTTTGAGGGCTAAAATCTCTCTAAAAACACAGTATCTCTAAAACTCCCAAATTTCTTGAAACGTTAGAAGTCTTCCAACAGTGGGCTCCTGTGACATCAAAAATAACTGAAAACCTTTCTTACTGCCAGAGAGAAAAACTAGGTCACAGTCACAACTTCTGCAAAGAGAAACCAAAATCCAACAGCATGGACCCTAGTTTCAGACTTGAAACTCACTAGCTTCTGTGCTCCTCCTAAGGGATGCTACAGCTCACAGACCTTTTCTCACAGCCTCAGGCTAGCTCCATTATGTGGCCTCTGCTGTCCTTGGTTATCATTCCATTCCATGATAGTGACACTCCAGCTACAATTGGGCTGTACTTTTAGCCATAGCATTTCTTGGGTTCTCCTGACAAGCCTTAATTCTTTGAATTACTTCTTTAATCTGGAGCTTCAACTACTACTATTGTTGTGCCTTCCATAATGGCCTATCTGGCCTATCATAGTGCCAAGGCTCAGCTGTACTTTTTGACCATTAATGCCTTCAAATATAGTACCAAGGTCAGCTCCCAGCACAAGGCACAATCCATGCCACTACTAGAACACAGTTTTTGTATGTTGACACAAAGTAAACACTTTGAAGAAAAAGTTACCTCAATGATTCTGGTCTCTTTTTAATCACTATTGATTTCTCAGCTCCAGCTAACTGACATCCAATGTCCTAGCATAGAAACATTTCCCTTTAATTGTATGGTCTTCTTAATTATTACTGATTTTACAGCCCCATTTCATCAGACAATACAACACAGTTCCGCAGGTGAGCTCACATAGATCCTTAACCAGAGGAACAAGCTTTTTGTTGAGGAGACTGCTCTACCTTCTAGCTGCTCTTGAGTTCTGCCTCTGGAAACTTGTAGCCTAGGTCCAAATAAGCTGTCATATTTCCTCTGAGCCTGAATTAACCCAACACACCTCCTCCTAGACATTGAAACTTTAGTACAACCACAGCACCCAAGCATCTTTAGTGTTCTTTCTCAAGTGATATAACCTCTGGGCAGCAAAATCTATAGCCAATAGTATTGCTGTGGCCCCTGTCTCTGATACCTAAGCAGTCTCACCACTCTACATCCCATTAACACTGGAGCTTCATGCCAGAGGAAAAGGTGTGACCCCAAAACTTCATATGGTTCTCTGCCTCTTGAGAGCTGAATCTTGAAAGGCAGAGTAACCTCAGACCACATCCACTGTCTAAGTCAACATGAAGTCCCAACCTGATTCCTCACCAGGACAACAGAACTTTGAGTTGCTATGCACCCTGTCTTCTGAGCCCAGATTTTGCTGGATCTACACCAGTTCTCTGGGATATTGAAATAATTCCCTCCCTATGTAGTGAAGTCATCTTAATAGTAAGATGGATTCGAATACACATTACTGTACCGCTCAATTCCTAGATACTCATTGTTGTTGGATTCAATCTCATGGTGCCTGAGTCCTGGCTTTTTCGTACATCAAGATACAGAAGCATGAGTACGTAGACCACTCTGCAGTAGTGGAGTCAACACTGTGCTCTGGTAATGGAAGGACCAAAATTACATCCAGCCCCTGACCCTCAGGCCCTGGGTCTCAAGAACTACATTGCTCTGAAAGGGGCATCATGATATACTGAGGGGACTGGTATAGGAGGTCCTTCTGTATTTGTGTTGCTTTCTTTGGTTGAATAAAGAAACTGCCTTGGCCTTTTGATAGGGCAGAATGTAGATGGGTGGGGGGAGGGAAGAGAACTGAATGCTGGGAGAAAGAAGGCAGGCAGAGAGAGCTGCCATGGAGTTGCAAGAGTCAGACATGCTGAATCTTTCCTGGTAAGCCACGACCTCATGGTAAACACAGATAATAGAAATGGGTTAGATCAAGATGTGAGAGTTGGCCAAGAAGAGGCTAGCTATAATGGGCCAGGAGTAATTTAATTAATATAATTTCTATGTGGTTATTTTAGGGGTTAAGTAAGCCAGGTGCTGGGAATGCTGCCCGCTCCTCTTACTACAGAGTGGCACCGCAACATGGTTGACTAACTCCACGAAAAACCTCAGAGGGCTTGAAAAGGAATTCTAGACACACAGAAAAAAAGAGAGTTTAACATAGCTTTTTGCTGTTTGCTGGCTGCGTGCCAAAGAAAGATTTTCATGATTCAGCTGTAGAAAAAAAAAAGTGACGCACTTTTAAAATACCGGCTTTCTGGGCTATGCTCCTAGTGCGACCTCTGTCTTTTGTAGGAGGAAATTTGGATGTGGTTTTGTGAGTAAAGTGCTACGGCTTGCTAGATGGCAATGTGGACTGCTGTGTGCCTGGAACTGTGCGCAACTCAAATGGCTCTGAGGCTGGAGCAGCTTCACCATGCTGAACTGTGCTGATCTCAGGCAGAAACTATTGTAATTATCATAATAACAGCACAGTTAAGTTTTAGACTGGGCAGGAAACAGGCAGTACCATATTACCCCTACATGGCACAACTTAAGTTTTTAAGAAGTTCTTAGCATTTTAAGAAGTGTTCCAGGATACTAAAGAATGACAGATTCACAATAGGACAGATTCAGACATAAAAGACCTCTAAATGGGTCACACTATTGAATAAAGGTACATAGTAGGCTTAAAGCGAAAAGAAATAAAGAGTATAGAGAGATGCTTAAAAAAGGGTAAAGTCTTTAAAGAGACAGAGTACAGATAGACATAGATTTAAAAAAATGATAAGCCACATAAAAATGAAAAATTCACAGATAGTCTGGATTCTATATATTATTGTGTTTTCTTTGAATTTTTTGACTGTAAAGGAGTTAAGTATAGAGAGACATTTCACTGTATGCTAATCCAGCATGTATATAATAAAGGTATCTTGACTTCAGAATTTGGGTCTAAGGATATGATACTTTGGAAAAGAGTTTCTTCTTTTACTTCCACAGAAGATGAGACCCTGTGGATTGCTTCCAGACCAATATGGTATGATAGAACATGCCCTCCTGAAAGGTCACCATGAACACCTTCAGAAAATTACGTCACTCAACTGGTAACTGAGATGAACCTAACAAACAGGATACACCATGAAAGACCTGATTAACAGTACCCTCATACAGCATGAAGCAGTTTGGAGAGAAATAACTGTTCCCATATTCCCAAATATTGTTTATAAATGTTCTTTTATATTTAATGGGGGATATGATATAGATATGAATAATTTGCATTGGTATGGATTTGGTTTTATTGATATAAATTTAAGGTAAATTTTGTTATATGTATATGTATTTCTGATCTTGATTAAGGTATTGTGATTGTGTAGTTCATTAAAAAATATAATGTAAAATTAAAAATTATAGGTTAATAGTCATCTATAATAGTCAAGTTTGTAGTGCAGGAGAATTGTCTGTATTCTGTCAATCATGTTTTAAATAAATGCTGATTGGCCATTAGTATAGGCAGAAAAACCAGACAGAAAGTAGAGGTGGGGCAATGAGAACAGGAGTATTCTGGGAAGAAGGAAGTTCTTTGCCAGTTCTGCCCAGACCACTGAAGAAGCAGTATGTGACCTGCCCCACTGAAAAAGATACTGAGCCATGTGCCTAAAATAGATAAGGATAATAGGTTAATATAAGTCATAAGAACTGATACAAAGCCTGAGCTAATGGGCCAATCAATTTATAACCTAATGCATACTCTTTGTGTAATTTTCTCTGGGACTAAATGGTTGGGGGACTGGGCAGGACAGAAACCCCACTCCCGGTACCACATGTTACAGAATGGTGTGCACGTGGACAACTGCAACCACAGAAAGCCTGAGAAAGCTTGGGAAAGAATAGAATAAAGCATGTTTTCTTGGTAGCATCAATTTCTTGGGTCTGCTCTGCTTGCTAGAGGCAAGCAAACACTCTCATCTAAGAGAGGCTTCCTGACTCAGCTTTAGCTGCCAAACCCTGTAACTCTGTAAGAGGTCCTGCCATTAAACACTTTAATGGTGTTGATGAAAAACTGACCACATGCTTTTTAGTTTTCAGCTGTATCAGGAAAAAAAGCTGCACTGTTTTAAAATGCTAGCTTTCTGGACTGTCCTGCCAGGGTAAACTCTGACTCTTTCAGGCAGGCAGTCCCACTAGTGAGCATTTGAGTGTGGTTTATGAGCACACTGTTGCAGCTCACTTGCTGGCAGGGACCTTGAAACACTGTAGAGTTGTGGCACTGAACACAGCCCTGGCCAGTAACTCTGCCATGAGACTGGAATTGCAGAAAGCTAAGGAATGGCCTGGATCCAGCTGTCAAAGCCATGGCTTTAATCCTATCCATATTGCTTGGTAAATTAAAGACTCATGTGGTCAAAAAAGAGAGATATACAGTAAAGAGAGATTCAAAGATGAAGAAAACCTCTAAATGGTTTACAGTGTGTTAAAAATATATGCAGGCTAAAGGTTAAAGTCGTTAAAATAAAAAAAGAAAGAAAGAGTAGTTGGGTGTGATGGCACACACCTTTAATCCCAACACTTGGTAGACAAAGGCAGGCAGGCCTCTGTGAGTTCAATGTGTGGCAGCACACACCTTTAATCCCAAAGCTTGGGAGGCAGAGGCAGACAGACGTCTGTGAATTCAAGGTGTGGTGGCAGACACCATTACTCGTAGTACCTGGGAGGCAGAGGCAAGTGGATCTCTGTGGTTCAAGGGCAGCCTGGTCTACAAAAATACACAGAGAACCTGTCTCAAAAACTAAAAGTAAAAATAAAAGGAATAGAGGTTAAAATAAAGCTCCATAAAGACAGAAAACACACAGAGAATCGGGATACTGTATGTTATTATTCTCTCTTTGAATTGTTTGAATGCTGAGGAAGGAGCAACAGCTGCTAAAAAATATTTGCTTATAAATGCTGCTGAACTAACCCAAGATAGGTATTTTGAAAATACCTTGACTTCAAAATTGAAGTAAAAAAAAATGTTACTCTGGAGAAGAGATTTTGCTTTTCTTTCCACAGGAAATGAGAAGCTGTGGATTCATTCGGAGTTAAGAAAACTCAGGTTTGATCAAGGAAGACCACCTGAGAAATCTCCAGTAGGAACAGATGGCCCAGATGTCTGAGTTCTACATCCAGAACAGATTCAAGATGCTGCCTGAGATGATCAAGACTCATAAGATACTGTAGTCAGGACTTGATCATAACTCTAAATTTTCTTTAGGTCCCCATAAGTTTATCAGCACCCCCAACCAGCCAGAAGAAGCCTGGAATACTATGCCCAAAAAATGACTACGGATATTTTCCTTTGTTTAAAAATCAAAAGAGGGGGAAGTGCAGCAGGAGAATTGTCTGTATTCTGTCAATCATGTTTTAAATAAATACTGATTGGCCATTAGCCAGGCAGTAAGTATAGGTGAGAAAACCAGACAGGAAGTAGAGGTGGAGCAAAGAGAACAGGAGTATTCTGGGAAGAAGGAAGTTCTTTGCCAGTTCTGCCCAGACCACTGAAGAAGCAGGATATGACCTGCCCCACTGAAAATGGTACTGAGCCATGTGGCTAACATAGATAAGGATAATAGGTTAATATATATCATAAGAGCTAATATGAAGACTGAGCTAGTGGACCAATCAGTTTATAACCTAATGCAGACTCTCTGTGTGATTTTCTCTGGGACTAAATGGCTGGCAGAGCAGGCAGGACAGAAACACTGACAAGCAGGACCTCATGTTACAAGTTTGTAGTCATGTTAGAGTTTCTAAATATATAGAGATATGTTTCAGTTAAATAAGTATTCTTCATATCTTTCAAAGACTACAGAATATGGCATTTAATGTTTTAATAACTTAGGGCTTTTCATGACAATGAGACACGTCTGCTCCTGGAAGCACCAAGCTACTTCAAGAGGAAGATGGGTATCAAAGAGGCTCCTTAGTCATTCAAGCAAGAAAGTGCTCTTGCCTTTACTGTTGCATAAACTGGACATGAAGAACCCACAGAGAGAGGACTGATGACCTTGCCTAAAGGTGAGATGGTCCTTCAGGATTCTTGCTTTATGAAAGAGTCTGTGAGACATTCTGCAGGATACAGAAGAAAGTGACTGAACTGTCTTTGAAATTTTCAGTTTTATCAAAATGTCTGCTGGATACTATGTGCCCATAGGCTGAATATGGATGCCCCAAAGGTACAAAATAACTTTGGGTGACTGTCCATGAAGTGAGATGTCTCTGTCATTTCTAGAGTTTTGGAAGTTGTTTATTTCTTGTTTACTCAGGTAATATTATATCCTTCTAGAGTCTTTGATGGAGTTGAAGAATGACTATTATTATAGTTTTCCATTATTATGATAAAAGATAAAATAGATCTAAATATTGTAACTGTAATTCTTGTTTGATAACTGTTTTGTTATATGTAATTTTACTATGTTAAAGTGAAAGCCTTTCCTTTTTGTTTAAACAGAAAAGGGAAATGCTGTAGGAGGTCCTTCTGTATTTGTGCTGCTTTCATTGGTTGAATAAAGAAACTGCCTTGGCCTTTTGATAGGGCAGAATTTAGATAGGTGGGGAAAAGAGAACTGAATGCTGGGAGAAAGAAGGCAGGCAGAGAGAGCTGCCATGGAGTCGCCAGAGTCAGACATGCTTAATCTTTCCCAGTAAGCCTCGACCTCTTGGTAAACACAGATTAATAGAAATGGGTTAGATCAAGATGTGAGAGCTGGCCAAGAAGAGGCTAGATATAATGGGCCAGGCAATAATTTAATTAATATAGCTTCTGTGTGGTTATTTTGGGTGTAAGCTAGCCAGGCAGTGGGGCTCAGCCCCCTCCTCATACTACAGGGGACCTGGGTAATTAAAATGATCCAGAAAGTGTATGAAAAAAATGTTGCAGGAGCATATCATACTAGATATCATTAAAAGAAGATCAAATATGTGGACATAGATAATGCAACAGTGCTTCTACCCTGGGGAGAGTGGGAGGAAGAAGCTTGGGCAATGAAAGAGGTACAATAAAAATAGTAGATGTATAAGTTGAAAAGAAAAAATATAATTACAACAGCTTAAAAAAGTATTTCATTGGGGAGCTTTCTTAAGCACTAGAGTTTTAGTCTCTCACACAAAAAGTATCTAACTTAAGAGCTGCTTTCTAATAATATTTGTTATGTTTATATTAGCTAATATACTCTACATTGTGCTATAGACTTTAAACATATAACCTAATTTTTTTTTAATTTGTGAAATAATTAAGATATAATTATATTAATAACATCTAATTTAACAGAATAAAAGTATTTTATCCCAACAGAGTTTCCTCCCTTTAGTGTTAATCTCATATAAATTATATTGGACATCATCCATTTACCTTTTTATTGTAAGTCCAACAATAGTTTCAATTTATTATTAAAGTACTTTTTTCATTATATGAGATGGGAAATGGAAGGAGTCATACTAAAATGTATTTATGATGTCTACTCATTTATATAATTTTCTTATGAGTTGCTTAAAATCTCCCTTGAAACTAAAGATGTTCCTTCAATCATTTCTTTAGAGATAGATTGGTAATAATACTTTATCATTTTTGTCCATTTGGAAGTGTCTTTTATTTATACTAAATAACAAAAAATGAATGTTCATCTCCCTGTTTATCTCTACTCTGCTCTATAAGAAAGCCTTAGTACTCCCAACATGACACGACCTCTCCTATGTGTGTAGCAGTTTTATACCCACATTCCACACCAAAAACTTTTGTGAGTATGCCTACATAGTGTCTTCATTTTATATTCTTCTTTTTGGTTAGATAAAGAACAGAACAGAGTACTGTATATGATATCAAGACATGTATTCCCATTTGGGTTAACTCCTTTAGATGCTGGTTCAAATACTTGTGTGGGCAATCTCCACATTTCTGCCCTGTTCATTGAACACATGCTTTATTTCTAAGATTAAGTATATATTATTCAATTATTAAATGCTCAATTATTTTTATTCTTTTCCTTACATTTTACTTTTCCTTAAGTATTTATTAGTGTGTGTGTGTGTGAGAGAGAGAGAGAGATAGAGACCGAGAGACAGAGAGAGACTTGTTAGAGGGGTTATGTACTTAAATGTAAGTAAAGCCTTTGTGTCTGGCTTTAAATGAAATGTTTCAGCAAAGCCTTTGCTATGTTGGGGTCAGTAGAGGTTAAGAATTGCTTTGAGATCATTTTAATCATGTAGAATTGTTTTTCTGGAAAGTATTTTTTGGTGCTATGGGAGAGCTTGCAGATTTACTACCTTGGCCCAAAGACACACCTGGCAGACCTGGAGTTCTTACTTTTGATTATGACTTGCCATAATCAAAAGAGACTAAGATTTGTGTGCATTGTTTGCTCTCATGGACAGCAAGAACAATGACTTTAATAGTTGCAATCTTTCCCAACCTCCATTAGCTTTGTAATTGTTTAAATAAAGTAACTGGAGTGAGCTACCTGGATGTTGGTATTTCCTGAGGAGGCTATATTCCTCTGCTTCTTTGGAAAATTAAGGCTTAGTGTCTCAGTGGGATTCTCTTTCTATTGTGGTACATACATCAAAGAATAGGGTTGCGTGGAGCCAGGGTATCATTCTGAGGACAATGTTTGTTAGTAGGTTCACATTCTACCATAGGGTCTAGGAATCAAACTCTGCTCATCAGGCTAGTGGTGCAAGCATTTTTATGTGCTGAGCCCTCTTCAAGGGCCTATAGTACTCATCCTTTATCCCTGTCTATCATCTGATTTTTATATTAGACTATGTCCATTGTGCAAATCTAATTATACTATGTCTCTTTCTATACATTGACAGCTAATCATTTTATGGTTAGTGCTTGGTACTCCATGTTTCTCCTAAGCAGATCAGTTTTTACTCAAATGTCTGCTTAAACTACTACTTTCTCTTGTCTTATTCACCAATCCTCATAATCTTGTGTTCATTAAAACTTTAAACTTTGAGTTTCTATTGAATATGGGAGATCTAAGAGCTACTATGACTTCTGAGGTCATATAATAACACAATATACAGGTTTGCTAATGGTCATGGAGTATTTCATTCAGAACCCAGTGATTTCTATGTGTGAAAGCCAAGTCTCTCAAAGTGACCGTGTGTAGTAAATTGTTGACAGATCCAGTTGAGACAAGGCTTCAGGGCATGACAGTCTACTTATCAAATATGTGAGTGAAAGACCACCCACGTAATTGCATCTCCAATTGTTCACACCATCCCAAGTCAATTCTATACTCTTTACTGAGGCTCTGAACATTTGTCATAAGGACTAGGGCTCCCATTACACCGTATATAAATTTCTGAGTCACAGCATTTGTGTGCATAATGATTTGGTCTGTAGCATGAACTCGGACAGTTTGTTTTGGATCACTGTGATCACAGCATCTGCTGCCATTCCAAGTAACTCCACCAGCACACATGCTACTCAACAAAGTTCACACACTTGGAGTATGACAAACACACAGCATTTAACTGGGAATTGTGAGAAAAAAAAATGTTTCTTAAGCATTTGTTGAGAAAAAGAATTTTCTATCAAATCTGATCTATTTTTCTTAAAGGCAGAATCATGCTCAAGGTAGTGAATCCATATATTTCACTAGACACTTGACTTTCTCACTGAGAGGCTCCACTGCATATAAATCCTGTCTTAAGCAACATAGGGAGTGTTATGCAGATTAAAGTTAGAGACATCCCCAATAATTAGGAATTCCTTTAAAATCAGCACTGACCAATTTTTCAATCTAACATCAATATTTGAAATGGATTGACCATGAAATATAATAAAGATTTAGGGAGAACATTGGTTTTAAAGTGAACTTGTCATCTAAATCAATTTGGAGCACCATAATTTATATTGGAGACTACTTGCTCACAACAATTTCTTTATTTGCCATTAAAGTATGCAATATGTAAGCATTAAGTTCCTGTGTTAGCTTACTGCAATTTGGTTCATTCCAACCATAGAAGTTCATAGAAACAAGTAAAGAAAAGTCCAAACTCTGCACAGTCTGGATTGGAACCATAAGCAAGAGCTACAACATAACCTACTAAGTAGAACTTCAACTTCTTTGGCAATGTAATTTAGATATAGAAATATGGAGAGTTTCAGTTTTAAACAAGATAGTATTTTACCCTACTAATTTGAAAAAGACACTTGAAGAATAAAATCAGTCATTTATATTCTACTCTACATTTCCATTTCTTTCTGATTGTGCAGACAGAATTGCATCAGAACCATGATTTTGGAATGTGAGCTAATTTCAATAATCTATTTTGTCAGTGTATATAAATATGTATATAATATTCATTATGTATTATGAGTTACTTTGATGTGCTTTTTAGGATTTTATGACTAAAATTGCATTATAACATACTCTTACCACACCTGAATGGGCTTATTTCTCATGATTATTTTTTCTACTTCTTGATTCAGGAATAACTTCAGAGCTTTCTGTTTTGGACTGCATCAGTTTCCAAGGGGTGGATTACAGCTCTCAATTGATTACAATACCCTGTTTCTACTGGTCCATAAAATTTATGCTAAAAGTTAAATGGCAATTTTTGATAACCCTTAGCAACAAATGAATACTATGATATTAACCATTTTCCCATTACTATCAAAAGCAAAAATCATGTAAACATTGTAAGCAAGCACAATAATGACTATATGTTTCTAGATCTATATTAAAATAAAACAAGTTTTTCCATGAATAAAATTTATATCTAAAATAGAATTTATATGTGATAAATAGAATTTTTGTTTGATGTAATTAGAAAAATACATAAATTTTCTGATGTTTCTAAGAAGATATATGAATGCTTGTGAATAATTTTTTTACAATAATTTCTAAAGGTATGCTTAAAATGTTTGTGTAGCACAATTTCTAACTGAGTATAATGATAAAAACCCAGAGCCACATATTAAGGGGTGAAAGCTGAAAGATCAGAAAAACAGAGCAGCTAGTCACTAGTTCTTATTACTACAAAATCCTTAGACTAAATGGGGTGCCCTTTCTCTGCAAGTCCCCAGATTGAGTGCTGTCTATGAAATCTCAGACAGAATCCTGAGCTCCTGTCTTCTCCTGCCTTATATTCCTCTTTCTGCCCAGCTATGTCACTATAGTCTCCACCTCCCTAGTGCTGGGATTAAAGGTGTGAATCACCACCAGAGCTTGGCTCCGCTTCTCTTTTAGACTGATTCAATATCATGTAGCCCAGGGTGGCCCTGAACTCACAGAGATCCATCTTCTTCTGTCTCTTGAATGCTGGGACTAAAGGTGTGTGCCACCACTGCCTAGCCTCTATGACTAACTCGTGGCTTAGCTCTGTACTCTGATATTCAGGCAAGTTTTATTTGTTGAAGCACCAACAAAATATCACCACATTTCCCCCATTTTTATCTAAAATAAAAAGAAGGTTATAACTAAGAAAAAAATATATATAATATGTACAATAACTCCATGCAATATATGCAGAAAATAAGTACATCAACAATGTCTAGTCCATTTTTATTGACAAATTCATAGAAAATACACCATTATCTATCTTCTCTTAGTGACTCCAAAGTGTTGTACCTAATTCAATTTAATTCTAACTGGCCTTACTTACTCAAAATTATCTTTTTTATTTCTCTCAATTTTATACACTTTACGTTTTAGTAAATTTTTTTCCTAGTGTTGTAGGGAGTGGGGCCCCTTGTTCTGGCCACCTGGCTAGCTTACACCTGAAATAATTACACAGGAACTGTCTTAATTAAAAGACTGCTTGGCCATTAACTCTAGCCTCCTATTGGCTAACTCTCACATCTTGATTTAACCCATTTTTATTGATCTATGTTTACCACAAGGTCGTGGCTTACTGGGAAAGATTTAGCATGTTTGACCTGGCATCTCCATGGTGGCTCTCTCACTTTGTTTTCTTTCTCTCAACATTTAGTTTTGTCTTTTTTGCTTTCCTAAGTTCTGCCCTATAAGGCCAAGCAGATTCTTTATTGATTAACCAATTAAAGCAATACATAAACAAAAGGACCTCCTACACCTCCTAGTCTGGTAAATAAGAAAAAAAACTATAACTATAACTGTGGTCTTCAACTCTTGCAAAGACCCAGGAATGAAATAATATTAATTGAATAAGCAGGAAGTGCAAGCAAGTGACTTCCAAAATTGTGAGAAATGAGAGAAACAACTGACTGCCTAGACAGTCACCCAAGGTTCTTTTGTAATGTTGGGGCATCCATCCCTGACCCACAGAATTAGAATATTTCACTGACTATTCTGTGAAACAGAACTTTTGAAGGACTACCCACCTTGGCTTGGCAAGGTTTGGCAGACACTCTCTTTGTGTCCTATTTGTCCCATGTCACAGTATACAGTCAGTAGTCTAGCAAGAGCACTTTCTTGCCCAGTGACTTACTTTTGCCACAATAAAAGTAAGTCCATGTGGACTTTCTTTGATATATATCATCTTCTCCAAAATAGCTGGCTGTTGTCAGGGGCAGACATGTCTCATTGCCATAAAAAATACCTATGTTATTAAAACATCTTAAATTCCATATTCTGCATGTCTCTGAATTGTTTGCAGACCAACTGTCTAAATAAAATTTATTATTTTGACTTTAAATAAATACCTAACATGACTACAAGTTTGATTGTAATAGGTGACTAATTACTACTTTCTTATTATCCTAAATAGTTGGTAATAATAACTTTTAAGGGCTATAAATTTGCATTACATTGTTAAATGAGTTGCATAGGTACAATACCTTGAAGAAAATTAGAAATGTATGTACAGCATGCAATAACATCTCTTGGCCTACATTAGCATTTTCAAAAGCCAGAGATTCAAATATTTGTCTAGCTTCTGAATTTGGTATCATTCTATTTACTGCTGAAGTCAATTTTTTTTTCTCTGAAAAAGTTTTTATTGAGACCACACCAGTCAAGCAAATTCTGGCATTAAGCACCTTCCTCCTTGGCAGTGTAGTCTTTCTTGAGTGGTCTCATGGATGCTTTCTTCTCCTTCATGGTCTGGAAATGACAGTTACCAAACTTGGAGGTGGTGTCAACGAATTTCAGGTCACTCTTCTCCGGAGCCAGCAGTTTGGTCTGCATCAGCTAGGATTTGCAGAGAGTGAGCCCTCGCTTCTTGGTTCCAACCACACAGCCTTTGAGCATGATGAAGTCATTGGTTACCTCTCCATAATGGACAAAGCCACCCATTGGGTTGATGCTCTTGTCAGAAAGGTCATAGTCAATAGATGCATTGTTCTTGATCAGCTTGCCCTCCTTGATAAGGTAGCCTTGACCAGTCTTGTAAATCTTCTTGTTGATCTCTGTCCAATGATGGTAGCCTTTCTGCCCAACCCGAGCCACAGAGAGTGCCACTCGGGCAGGGTGCCAAGCGCCAATAGAGTCAATCTTGCACAACCCTCGATGGGTCTTGCGGGGCAGTTTCTTTTATGCCAAAGACTGGTCACCCCTTTGTAGCTTTTGCCTTTTATCACTCCGATGACATCAATCATCTCATCCTGACCAAACACCTGGCTCATAGGAACCTGCTGCTCCAGTCTCTCCCCGGCCCAGTCCAGCCTTTCAGCCACAGTGCCCCCACTTACCTGGATCTCCATCAAGTGTGCCTTCTTCTGGCGTAGAGGAAGCAGACGCATCTGAGTGTGAGCAATTATCCGGATGACTTGGCAGTACTTCTTCATGCTGTTGAAGTCCTTCTCCAGCTGTTTCTTGCCCATGTCATCCTGTCATTTCTTACACTATTTGGTGAAGGCCTTCTTCTTAGATTTGTGCCAGTTCTTGTAGAAACACCTTTTACAATCATCACTGATGTGCTCAGCAAATACTGTCTTGAAGGTGCAGAGACCCCGTGGGGTTTCCACGTATCCCCGATGCCCACAATTACCATAGGTGGTGTTTCCACAATGGTTACAGCCTCCACAACTTTTTTCTTGTTCTGCTTGGATCCTGGTCTGTCAACCTCCTGGAAAATGAGGGTCATGCCAGCCTTGTAGCCTAGAATGGCTTTGAGGTGAACAGGCTTGGAAAGGTCATCCTTGGGGAAGCTCTTCACTTTCCCTCGATGCCTGCTGCTGCGCTTCCGAGGCAAGAAGCCCAAGGACCCATACCTGGTCAATTATTATAAGAAATAATGGAAGGTTTATTTTGGGCCCTGTATAGCTTTGGTAAATGGCTTAATTTTCTTTCCTACCTCTTCATTTCTGTCCAAAGCATTCAAAGCTGTCGTATGATATAAAGCCAGGATGCGGATATCATATAACGATTGTCTTTCTACATTACCATAACCTCCTTCTAAGAAGCTGGTTAGGGAGATTTTCATACCTCTAACTCTACTTCTTTGTTCAATGGTCTTAGCCTCATCTTTCTACCAGATCCTCCACGGTAATTGAGGACAAGACTGTTTTAGCCAAATCTCCCCAGTCTTGAGAGATAATTCTATTAGAAGTTGACTACAAGTATAACATCTGCCTCTCAAAAGGTGAACACATGACAAATGAGACTATGGCTTTCTTGAATCTCCTTAAATATAATATTTCCACAGGATTACAGGGAGGTTTTAAACAGCCCTGGGGATGCATGCCATTTGGAAGTTCCTGCTAGGTGACTGGATGTATTAAAGTTGGCTTGAAAAACCTTAGACTGTTCTGCTCTGACCTTATAATGCAACACTAAAATTGGTTCTCCTTTAAATTAATCTGTATGGATTTGAATATCTCTATGACATATTTTAATAAGTTTTTCTAAGGCCTGTATTTGGCACTCATATCAACCTTTTTTTAGATATAAACTAAGAATTATCAAGATTATAATTAGCATGATGCCAACCCAAGTTGATTATCCTCTCACTTAATTGATTTAAATGTTCAAATTTTATATCATTTATTGTATAATCATGAATGAAAGTGAAATTGAATTTCTCATTTCATTCATTCATTTCATTGCCTAATCATAGAGAGCCCTAGCTCACTTTTGTAATTGTGTTTCCCATTTTTTTCTTTTTCTCCCTCATTTTTTTTGAGATAAGGTCTCTCTGTGTAATAGTTTTGGCAGTACTAAAACTTGCTTCATAGACCAAGCTGGACTCAAACTCACAATGATCCTCCTGCTTCTGTCTTCCCAGTACTGGGATTAAAGGTGTGTACCACCACTGTCTAGCTATGCTTCCCATTTTTAACACGGGATATAAGTCTTTTAACTAATTCCTCCCTTTAGTAATTCCCAATTTTCTCACCAAATCTGCCGATGATGATGATGAAGGTATGAAGTTGACTGCTGCTGCATATACTAGTAGAAGCCTGAGCAGGTTTCAAGGCAGCTAAGTATTTTGGCAGCAGCCCTAGAAGGGGTCCAGGGAAAGCCCAGAACTCACCTGGAGAAAAGAAGCCAAAGAGCCAGCTAAAGAGCTAATTCCTGTGGCGTTTGAAACCCAAACACCTGTGGAATTTGCTGCAGAGAGGCTGTAACAGAAACATTCAAACCTGCACAGATGGCTTGGGAAAAAGTGGAAGGGCAAACCTAGCTGGTGGGTTGGTAATTCTGACCATGTGTAGCTCCTGCCTGTACCAGTGGATTCAAAACCACAGGCAAGTGGCTTTAGTTAAAGGTAAGCTTTATTTGATAAAGCACAAACAAAGTATCACCACATGTTCGGGAGTTATGCAAAGATATAATTCAATGAGAACCCACACTAACATAGATCAACGATGTAATTAGATGGTTAGCATGTATGTAGAATCCTATAAGGAATGCACATAGAAAAAAAGATGAACCTAAAAAATGAAGTAAATATGCATAAAATGTTTCAAGTATCAAGAATAAATAATCATGTTTGTTTTACCAGACTGAAAAATTAATCCTATTATTTTAATACTGTATTTTGGCATAGAATTCAACTAAAAATGATAAACTATATTGGATAAATTGTGTTTATCTTTGAAGGATTTTTATTTATTATGTATACAGTGTTTTGCCTGCACACTAGAAGAGGCACCAAATCTCATTATAGAAGGTTGTCAACCACCATGTGGGTGCTTGGACTTGAACTCAGGACCTCTGGAAGAGCAGTCAGTGCTCTTCTGAACCATCTCTCTAGCCCCTAAATCATGTATATTTAAGATTTTTACCAATATATAATTTGCTGAGTTTTAGTGACTGTTAAGTTCTCAGTCCTAAATGAGACATCTATACCATTATCTTCAAGGCTCAGAGAACTCCACAAAACAAAGAGGGAACTGAAATAACATAAGAGCTAGACTAGGAAATCTGTGTTATAAAATTCTTTCTACAACATATGACCTACAAGTTAGGATACTTTTGTACACACAGGATCACTAATAACACACACGTCCAATTTCTGTAATATAAGTGACTCCTCACTGCATCTATAATGTATAACATGTTACATTTAGAAAGCTGAAGAAGAAGAGTTATCTCAATTTTAGCAAAATCAAATATGAATTATTTTTCTTAAATAAAATTAATTTAAAGTAATTTATTTAAATGTATAAAATTTAAAATCTATTTTTGTGAATTCAGGGAAAGCTCATCCCCTTTTGTGAATTTTATTGGTGTGATTTCACAGCCCATAGAACAAAAGGTGATGGACAAATTCCATGCAATTCCTACAAATTTCCAAATGACATTTTAGTATGTAAACACAACAAACTATCTAAAACATATCTGTGTGCTATCCTGAATGACAAAAGCTACTCCTAGGAAAAACATGAAGCTGGATGCATCTTGAACTCAAAGGGCACTAAAGTTTTAATACATTAAGTAGTGAAACACTGACACAATTGTAAAATATGTATGGAACACACTCATTTAGTAAGACTTAGAAAAATATAACTATGATTTTTCAGAATCTCAAAAGAAGCAACTAAAATTTATAAGCATAAATTATAGAAAAACCAATATCAGGAATTCATTGGATACATGTTTTCATAGAGCATAGCAAAACAGTTTCCATATTACACATGAAATGGCAACTGGAATGTAAGAAGTTCAAGAGATAGAAAACAATTTCATGCAGGGTTTAACAATATAATCCATTGAAGGATAAAAGGAAATGTACTAATTTTAATATTTGTAGATTTAATATTCAGGTACCTTCAAAGAAAGCAAACAAAAGAGTCTCCAGACCCAATCTCATCATTCAAAACTGAAGAAAATCAAACATAAAGAATAATTTTGGATCTTGAGTATGAGAGCAGTCTGAACTACATACTGAGACTGTCTCTCAAATAAAATAAAAACAGAAATATTGAATGATAGAATGTTTAGTTTGATGAAAAGTTAATATTAAAAAACAGATTATCCCATATTAACAGAGAGAAGTCAAATAATCAATCAATCTGAACAACTATAAAGAAGAAAAAGATAAAACATCAAAGTAGAAAGTATGCATAAAGGTACTGAAAAATGGTAAGTTGAATATCAGAATATCAATGCATAAAATATGAATTCTACAATCACAGAAAAATTAAGCACAAGAAACCAGTCCAACAAAAATTCAGCTTCTTATTATATCCATATTTACCCACATCATAGTGCACATGAATTTTTTAGTAGGAAAATACAGCAGAGACTTAAGAAGTCATTCAGAAAAATAACATGTTAAAACATTGATTATGGTGACCAATGTGAAGGGCTTGCGGTTACATGTATGGTGGAGATTGTGATGGCAAACATTTTACACCAGCCAAACTAGGGTATGTTGTACAGATATTTTATTAAGCATTAACTACTACTCTGAAGGTACATTGTAACAATATTTTCAGTCAGTTCACTTTAGATAAGTCATATAATTTGTATCATTTTGTTGACTTTATCCAGTTAGTTGAATGCCCTATGACAAAATTGAGTTATTTTCATGTAAAAATACTTCTTTCTCAAATCTAAACCATAAGAATCTTGCTTGACTTTTTAGGCTATGTAATTATTCTATAAATTTTGGATTGAAAATTAAAACATATATTTGTTCAATAAAACCCCAAATATTGTGAATTAATTACTTTTGAATAATCTCACTTTTCTTCTTTAAGAATTTTATACACACGAATATATGGTGTATCAATCATATCTACTCTTTATCCACTGTCCTTCAATTCCTTCCCTACCCAACCACCATTACTTTTTCTCCCAATTTCCAGTGTTCTGTTTTCTTTTTTTTGTTTGTTTGTTTGTTTTTGTTTTTTCCCATATTATATTATTTTTTCCATTCAAAAAAAATTACATTTCCTCCCCTTCTCCCAGTCCCTCCCTCTCCCCCCTCCCTCCTGCTGCTTCCTTAAAAGAGGGCATGGTGCCCAGACCTGTGGGAAGTCCAAGGCCCTCCCCCCTCCATCCCAGCCTAAGAAGGTGTGCATCCAAATCAACTAGGTTCCCAAAAAGATAATACATGCAGAGAAGATAGGTCTTAGTGTCATTGTTGATGGCTTCTCATTCTGCCCTCATAGGCAGCCACATTTATAGAGTCCAGTTTGATCATATGCTCATTCAGTCCAGGTCCAACTGGATTTGGTGAGCTCCCATTAGATCAGGCACACTGTCTCAGTGGGTGGTCCAGCCCCTCACGGTCCTAACTTCCTTGCTCATCTTCTCCCACCTTCTGCTCTTTGACTGGACCTTGGGAGCTCAATCCATTGCTCTGGTGTGAATGTGGGTCACTGTTTCTATCATCATCCATTGGACGAAATTTTTATGGATATGATCAAGATATTCATCAGTGTGACTATGGGACAATGCTAGTTCTGGAAACCTCTCTCCTCTGCTGCCCAAGGACCTAGCTGGGGACATACATGTGGACACCTGGGATCCACTCTAGAGCCAAGTATCTTGCCAGTCCTAAAATGACTCCAATAATGTAGATATCTTATTCCCTTCTTGAATATCCACCTTTCCTCCATCTCCACCCTCCCACTCCCCCAAGCTCTCCCCAGTCCTTCCCTTCTCCCTTCTCCTTCCACATCTCCCCTCACCCAACCCCCCTACCCCCACCTCTATCCCCATCCCCGTATTCCCAACTTTTGACTGGCAAACTTGTTTGCATCCAATTTCCAAGAGGATCTATATATGATTTTCTTTGGGTTCACCTTGCTATTTGGCTTCTCTGGGCTTGTGAGCTATAATCTTAGTGTCCTTTGTTTTATGGCTAGGGTCCACTAATAAGTGAGTACATAACATAATAGTCTTTTTGGGTTTGGGTTACCTCACTCAGGATAGTGTTTTCTATTTCCATCCATTTGCATGCAAAATTCAAGAAGTCATTGTTTTTTTTACCGCTGAGTAGTACTCTAAAGTGTATATATTCTACACTTTCTTGATTCATTCTTCCATTGAGGGGTACCTTGGTTGTTTCCAGGTTCGGGCTATTACAAATAATGCTGCTATGAACATAGTTGCACAAATGCTTCTGTAGTATGATTGGGCATCTCTTGGGTATATTCCTAAGAGTGGTATTGCTGGATCCTGAGGTAGGTTGATTCCCATTTCCCTGAGAAACCACCACACTGATTTCCAAAATGGTTGCACAAGTTTGCATTCCCACCAGCAATGGATGAGTGTTCCTGTTACACCACAACCTCTCCAGCATAGGCTATCATTGGTGTTTTTGATTTAACCATTCTGACAGGTGTAAGATGGTATCTCAAAGTTGTTTTGATTTGCATTTCCCTGATCGCTAAGGAAGTTGAACATGACCTTAAGTATCTTTTGGCCATTTGAACTTCTTCTGTTGAGAATTCTCAGTTGAGATCATTACACCATTTTTTAATTGGGTAATTTAGAATTTTAATGTCTAGTTTCATGAGTTCTTTGTATATTTTGGAGATCAGACCTTTGTCCGATGTGAGGTTAGTGAAGATCTTCTCCCATTCAGAAGGATGTCTTTTTGTCTTAATGACAGTGTCCTTTGCTTTACAGAAGCCTCTCAGTTTCAGGAGGTCCCATTTATTCATTGTTGCTCTTATTGTTTGTGCCTTTTGGGTTTTACATAGGAAGTGGTCTCCTGTGCTCATGTATTGCAGGCTAGTTCCTACTTTCGCTTCTTTCAGGTTCAGTGTGGTCAGATTTATATTGAAGTCTTTAATTCATTTGGATTTGAGTTTTGTGCATGGAGATAGATAAGGATATATTTTCGTTCTCCTACAGGTTGACATCCAATTAGGCCAGCACCATTTGTTGAAGATGCTTTCATTCTTCCATTGTATACTTTTAGCTTCTTTGTCAAATATGAGGTGTTCATAGGTTTGTGGATTATTATCTGGGTCTTTGATATGATTCCATTGGTCAACGTCTTTGTTTGTATGTCAATACCAAGCTGTTTTTATTACTGTCACTCTGTAATAGAGTTTGAACTCAGGGATGGTAATACCTCCTGAATTTCCTTTATTGTATAGGATTGTTTTGGCTATCCTGGTCTTTTTGTTTTTCCATGTAAACTTAGTTATTGTTCTCTCAAGGTCTATGAAGAATTTTGTTGGGATTTTGATGGGGATTGCATTGAATCTATAGATTGCCTTTGGTAGAATTGCCATTTTTACTATATTGATCTTACCAATCCAGGAGCATGGGAGATCCTTCCATTTCATGGTATCCTCTTCAATTTCTTTCTTCAAGGTCTTAAAGTTCTTGTCAAATAGAACTTTTACTTCCTTGGTTAGGGTTACCCCAAATACTCTATGCTATTTGTGGCTATCGTGAAGGTGATGTTTCTCTGATTCCCTCTCTGTTTCTTTATCCTTTGTGTATAGGAGGGCTACTGATTTTTTTGAGTTGATCTTGCATCCTGCCACATCACTGAAGGTATTTATCAGCTGTAAAATTTCTTTAGTAGAGTTTTTGGCGTCATTTATGTACACTATCATATCATCTGCAAATAACAAAAGTTTGACTTCTTCCTTTCCAATTCGAATCCCCAAGATCTCCTTATTCTGTCTTATAGCTATTGCTAGAACTTCAAGCACTTTATTAAAGAGATATGGGGAGAATGGACAGCCTTTTCTTGTTCCTGATTTTAGTGGAATCGCTTTGAGTTTCTCTCCATTTAGTTTGATGGTAGCTGTCGGCTTGCTATATATTGCTTTTATTATATTTAGATATGAACCGTGTATCCCTAATTTCTCCAAGACCTTTATCATAAAGGGGTGTTGAATTTTGTCAAATGCTTTTTCAGCATCTAATGAAATGATCATATGGTTTTTTTCTTTCAGTTTATTTATATGATGGATTACATTGATAGATTTCCATATGTTGAACCAGCCCTTCATCTCTGGGGTGAAACTTACGAGATCATAATGGATGATTTTTTTGATGTGTTCTTGGATTCTGTTTGCCAGTATTTTATTGAGAATTTTTGCATCGATGTTCCTGAGTGAGATTGGTCTGTAATTCTCTTCATGGTTGCGTCTTTGTGCAGTTTTGGTATCAGGGTAACTGTAGCTTCATAAAAAGAGTTTGGCAATGACCCTTCTGTTTCTATTATGCGAAACACCTTAAGGAGTATAGGTATTAGATCTTCTTGGAAGTTTTGGTAGATTTCTGCATTAAAACCATCTGGTCCTGGGCTTTTTTTGGTTGGGAGGATTTTGATGACAGCTTCTATTTCCTCGTGACTTATGGGTCTATTTAAATTATTCACCTGGTCTTGATTTAATTTCAGTATATGGTATTTATCTAATAAACTGTCCATTTCTTTTATATTTTCGAATTTTGTGGCATACAGGCTTTGTAGTAAGACCTAATGATTCTCTGAATTTCCTCAGTGTCTGTTGTTATGTCCCCCTTTTCATTCCTGATCTTGTTAATATGAGTGTTCTCTCTTTGCCTTTTGATTAGTTTGGATAGGTATTTGTCAATCTTGTTGATTTTCTCAAGGAACCAGCTCTTTGTTTCATTGATTCTTTGGATTGTTTTCTGTGTCTCTCTTTTGTTGATTTCAGCCCTCAGATTGATTATTTCCAGTCTTCTACTTCTCCTGGGTAAGTATGCTTCTTTTTTTTCTAGAGCTTTTAGGTGTGCTGTTAAATCTCTAATTTGTGCTTTCTCCGTTTTCTTTATGTGGGCACTAAGTGCTATGAACTTTTCTCTTAGCACTGCTTTCATAGTGTCCCATAGGTTGGGGTATGTTGTGTCTCTCTTTTCATTGAATTCAAGGAACACATTAATTTCTTTCTTTATTTCTTCCTTGACCCAGGAGTGGTTCAGTAGTTGACTGTTTAGTTTCCATGAGTTTGTAGGCTTTATGGGGGTGTAATTGTTTTTAAATTCTAACTTTACTCCATGATGATCCAATAAGTCACAGGTGGTTACTCCAATGTGTTTGTATCTGTGGATGTTTGCTTTGTTACCGAGTATGTGATCAATTTTTGAGAAGGTTCCATGAGATGCTGAGAAGAAGGTATATTCTTTCCTGTTTGGGTGGAATGTTCTATTGATGTCTATTAAGTCCATTTGATTTATTACATGTGTTAGTTCTCTTATTTCTCTGTTAAGTTTCTGTCTGGTTAACCTGTCCGTTGGTGAGAGAGGAGTGTTGAAATCTCCTCTTATTAGTGTGTGGGGTTTGATTTGTGCTTTGAGTTCTAGTAATGTTTCCTTTACATATGTAGATGCTTTTATATTAGGAGCATATATATTCAGGATTGAGACTTCATCCTGATTGATTATTCCGTTTAAGAGTATAAAATGTCCATCTCCACCTCTTCTGATTGATTTTAGTTTGAAGTCGATTTTGTTCGATACTAGTATAGCTACACACAGTTGTTTCTTAGGGCCGTTTGATTGAAAAACCTTTTCCCAACCCTTTACTCTGAGATAATGTCTTTCTTTGTGGTTGAGGTGTGTTTCTTGTAAACAACAGAATGTTGGATCCTGTATTCATATCCATTCTCTTAACCTGTGCCTTTTTATAGGTGAATTGAGGCCATTGATATTAAGTGATATTAATGAGCAAATGTTATTAACTCCAGTTATTTTTTTAGGGTTGTAGAGTTTGTGTGTTTCCCTTCTTTGAGTTGTGCCCGTGGAGGGCTGTTAGATGTCTGTGTTATTATGGGTGTTGCTTGCTTCCTTTAGATGTGGTTTTGCTTCTTGTACTTTTTGTAAGGCTGGATTTGTGGCTATGTATTGCTTAATTTTTTTTTATCCTTAAATACCTTGTTTTCTCCATCGATGGTGAATGAAAGCTTTGCTGGGTATAGTAGTCTGGTCTTGCATCCATGGTCTCTTAGTGTCTGCAGCACATCTATCCAAGACCTTCTGGCTTTCATGGTTTCCATAGAGAAGTCAGGTGTAATTCTGATAGGTTTACCCTTATAAGTTACTTGGCCTTTTTCCTTTGCAGCTCTTAGTAATCTTTCTTTATACTGTATGTTTTGTGTTTTGATTATTATATGGCCAGGGGATGTCCTTTTTTGATCCAATCTATTTGGTGTTCTGTATGCTTCTTGTACCTTCATAGGCATATCCATCTTTAGGTTGGGAAAGATTTCTTCTATAATTTTGTTGAATATATTTTCTGAGCCTTTGAGCTGTGCTTCTTCTCCTTCTTCTACCCTTATTATTCTTAGGTTTGGTCTTTGTATGGTGTCCCAGATTTCCTGGGTGTTTTGTGTTAAGAATTTGTTGGATTTGTTTTTTTCTTTGATCAATGAGTTTATTTTCTCTATCATATCTTCAGCGTCTGAGATTCTTTCTTCTATCTCTTGTATTCTGTTGGTTATACTTGTCTCCTCCATTTCTGATCATTTTCCCAGATTTTCCATCTCCAGCCTTCCCTCGGTTTGTGTTTTCTTCATTTCCTCCATTTCAGTTTTTAAGTCTTGAACTGTTTCCATTTTAAGTCATTGAACCTGTTTGATTGCTTTTTCTTGGTTTTCCAGGGTATCTTTGAGGAATTTATTCATTTCTTCTAACTTTTTGTTAGTTTTCTCATCCCTTTCTTCAAAGGAGTTTTTCACGTCTTCTTTAAAGGTCTTTATCACTTTCATAAAGTTCCGTTTAAAGTCAATTTCTTCTACTTCTTCTGGGTTAGGTTTCTTAGATTTTCCTGTTGAGTACTTATTGGTTTCTGTTATTATCATGTTGCTTTTCAGGTTGTTGGAGGAATTCTTGGATTGAAGCCTACCCATCTCTTCCTTTGATTTCAATCAGGGGAGTCTCAGTGGGTTGGGACCTCCCAGGATGGCTTGTACACACTCACCCCTCTGGATAGCTGATCTCAGTGCAGGAAGAGGAAGTCCCGTTTGGACTTCTGATCCTTCTGGACCTCCAATCTCGGCACAGGAAGAGAGATTCCTGTGGTTCCAAGGCCCGACAGAGGAAAAGGCAATCTTGCAGGGGGCATGCAGGGTCCTGTGGAACAAAGAGGCCCGCAGGGACCTTCCCGCCAGGCAGGCACAGCCTTACAAGTGTGAGCCACCTCCGATCTCAGCACAGGAAAAGAGAGTCCTGGGGTTCCAAACCCCCACAGAGGAAAGGGCGATCTTGTGGCAGGAGGGGATGGTGCAGGGTCCTGTGGAACAAAGAGGCCCGCGGGGACCTGACTGCCAGGCAGGCACAGCCTTACCAGTGTGAGCCTCCAATCTCAGCACAGGAAGAGAGCCAGTGCTCTGTTTTCTAAAACCTTATGAGTCCATTTATTGTTGCCTGTGTGTTCATTCATAAGTTTAAGACCAAAGTCTGGATAGCCTCTCCGGGGCTGAATCCCTAAAAGAACGGACTCTCCTTTGCCTAGAAGCCATCAGTTGCCAATTGCTTCTCATGGATGCTTTGAATTCCATTAGCTCTTCAACCACCAGATCTTCATTTTGTCCAGCTGGATCGTGTACAAGTATATGCAGGCTCAGCTTCTCTGAGTCCTTGCAAGTAATGGTATTGTTGTTTCTGGTAATTATTATTCCCTGAAGATGCTTGCTCTGTCTGAATCTTGAAATCTGTCTACCACACTATTTCATAATGATCTTTGCATAGTTCCACATCCTAATATCTAATTAGATGAGTTGTGTGTTTGATGATAGTTTCTCCTTGCAATAGATAGTTATTTCACATTCTTCTAATTGGGTGTTTCTAATCTTAGCCATCTACCTCATTAAATTCCCACAATTAGAAGAATGAGAAAATATGGAGTGCTAACCCCTAAATGGGACATCTATATCACACCCTGTTCTCATAAAGTTCAGAGTATCCTCTAGTATATAAATACAGATAGATGAGAAATATTTTTAATGTTTAATATTCTTAGAAGGAAGATAAATACAATTTAAAAATTCTTTGAGATTTCAGTTAGAATAAATTCATTCCCACTTAGAATAGTTGAAATAATAAGTAGATGAACAAATAAATAATAAATAAAAGACAACAAATGCTATCACATACTGTGGGAAAGAACACACATACACTCTTGGAGTCTGTTCAATCTGGTGAAGTCATAATGGAAAGGGACACCACTCCAGAGCAGATTGCTCAAACTCCACATCCCACCACAAACATACTTGCTCCTCCATTTTCCATTATATTCACAATAGCCAGAAAATGGAAACAACTGAGATGTACATCAGCTGATGAGTGGGTGATGCAAATGTGGTAATTATACACAAAGGAATTTAATCGATTATTAAAGGAAAATTAAACTAAGAGATTTGCTGCTACATGAATGCAGCAAGAAACAGTCATTTAGAGTGAGGTATCCCTGTCCTAGAATGACAAATGTCACATCTTCCCTTATATGTATATGCTTTAAGTCATTAGATAAATTTGTTTATTCTGAAGAACCCATTAGAAGTGGGGGAATAGAAAACAGATGACTTATGGAATATGCTTACAATATGTCTTTTTCTATTTTGTTGTGAGATTTTTTTGCTGTTAATTGTATAATGGTTGCAATGGCATTAAGTTTCTAATATTGCAAAATATTTACATTTATATTTTTTGTAACTTTTAGTGTGTTACACTTTATAAACCAGTTTTGAAAATCAAAAGGTACAGGTGTATGTAGATTACAATGTGTTAGGTGTGAACTTCTGTGAAAGAGTGACTAATTTTGTGCTAAACCTCACTTTTCCACATTTGCTGTCAGAATAGTGTTCAAGGTATGTTGGAAGAAATCCTAGTAGTATTGGCACATGTTTAAATTCTCATATCCTGTACCCATCCCCCTCACTGCAGCTGTTACTACATGCTTTCCCACCCCTATTTCCTTAACCTTTTACTGAGGCAGTAGGTTATCCATCCTACATGATCTGGTAGTGTCTAGACCATAATACGGAATTTTCCCGTGGGCATTCATCAATTAGCAAAATGGAAGAATAGGATATTAGAGGGAGGGCTGCTTATTGGTTCCCAGCTGCTCAGCCCCGAAATAATAACACAGAATCTATATTATTTAAATCACTCCTTGGCCCATTAGCTGTAGCTTTCTTATTGGTTAACTCTTACATCTTAACTTAGCCCATTTCTAGTAATCTGTGTATTACCACAAGGTCGTGGCCTACCAGCAAATTTTTCAGCATGTCTGTCTCTGGTGCTGTCTCCGGTGGCTCGATGGCTTCTCTCTGACTCCACCTTTCTTTTTCCCAGCATTCCATTTAATTTTTCCCGCTAAGTTCTGCCCTTCCAAAGAAGATTTTTATTCATTAATGGTAATCCCAACATACAGAGGGAAACCCACATCAATAGTATTTTACCAAAACAGAGGGAAAAGCTGTCATTAAAATAACTTTGGGCTGTATAGAATTTCACAGAACCCTAACAATCAAACATACAAATTTGTTTTTTTCAAAATTCAAAGTGATAATAATTTATTTTATATATTTTTATTTCCATTGTTTGGCCCTGTGAATAGTATGCATTGACTTTATTATTACAAGTCCTGTCTTCATTTTACATTTGAGGAAATGGAATTTCTTACACAATATCTGATGACTATAAGTACCAAGCTTCTAGGGTAGAAAAAATAGATGAAGAATTCAGTATCTGATTTTTTCTTTCAGTGTCCTAGCTTTATGGATTCTGTTCCATATGTGATGCATATATATATGATGCTCATTACTCATGAGCATCAAAGCATAGTACCTTCTACATTGGAGTTATGATTTCATGTGTGTATGGAACTTTGTACTTTCATCATGCTTGTATTGTCAGCCACTAATCTTTATATTTCTTTATAATAATATTAGAGTTTAGAGGACAGTAGTAAGATTCAAAGTCTCCCTGACTTTATGGCAATTTGAGATTGGATACTGGAATTGCCTGAATTTAATGCCTATGTCCAGGTAATAATAGATAACATTTACTCAGGCATAATCATATTGCTGTAAACACCCTTCACTTTTGCAAGAGGCTCTATAGCTCAAGGTATTGTTCTTATGTAACTACAATAGGACTTGATGTAGAAACAATACACTTTGTTATTCTTTATACAGTGACTGCAAATGTCTAAGAACTAAACCAAGCTATACAAAACTCTAGTATAATAAAGATGGAGGGGAAAGAAATCATAGGAAAAATATTTGTCTTGGCTATGACTATGAACTTCTATTAATTTGAATTGCAGTAATTCATACACACAGACCAGTTTATGCCATTTGTTAAACTGTAATAAAATGGTTCAAGCTCTGACTTATCTATAATGAAGGAATATGCTCTCACAATGAATACTCACCCAGAGAAGACTGAAGTGACTAAAAAGAATGTTACATTTTTAGGTGTCTAAGCACTCTGGAAATCATTTACATGCAAGCAATTGATGAGCTAATTCAACTCATCCTTATCTATTCATTGAAGCTCATCGGCTTTAGATTACCAGTGCCTTGTTAGTTTAATTCTAATTATAGTACGTAGCAGTAAGTTTTGAAAATGCATGCCAGTAAAACTTTGTAAATTCCACTTTTATAAGAGAAGAAAGTCCAGATTGAGAAAGATTAATAGGTTTTTTTTATGGTAATGAATAAAAACTTTATGCTTTCAGATAGGTGAAATAAAAGATAAATCATGATCTAAGTTATTGTTTGTATCCTCAGGACTAATTGAAATTTAATTAGGAATTTCTAGCTCAGTATCACTTTGAATATTCATTAAATATATATTATCCCTTATGTATGTCTATAGCATATAAAACATAACATTTAAATTTTAGTACTTGATAGCCAAGTAAAAAATGCATGTAGTAATAATGAAGATCAAAATGTTTTGGCCAAGCATTAAAAAAAATTCTAAAAAGTGAGTATTAGTGAAAGTCAAATAATGGATTTAATATTATATCTGTTAGACTACTTCTACAGTAACTGTGATAAGACTCATTGCCAGAGAATGGCAGTTAATCAAAAATCAAATATTTACATGTTCATTACAGTATATTAGAAGCAGAGAAAAGAATATTTAAATTATTCAAAAATATAAATGAAAAGCTATAGTATAAAAGTCCAAAATTTTGAGTTAAGTTCACTAAATTCCTACTTAAGAATTATACAGTTCTCTGCAAATTAACTTTGTGACACATCTGTTTTCTTCAATGTTCTATATAAGTCTTCATTTGTACCTTATAGAGCATCTATGAAAGCTGAAAACTATTTAAAGTGGTAGATACTGGATGTCTCGTTTGATCTGGGCAATTTCTGGGTTTGTTGGTTTTAAACAAGCTAAGAAAAAGATTGATTTGTTCTACGATCATTAGCTGAGATTCCACTGTCTTACATTAAAAATATGTCAAATATGAGACTTTGACCAATAGTACTACTTACATGAATGAGGGAATGGCATTTAAAACAGTAGAGCAACTTCTCAATTGCATTAATTAGCTGCCAGGTAGGACCATGAATGTATACTGTTATAGGAAAGGCAAATGTCAATGTGTAAGATTCCCAAGAACAGGTGCCTTCCCATTAGTGGGATGATAAGAATTTACACAAAGCATTTTAGCTAGCCTTAACTGATTTCATTGTTAAGGTTCTGTCTTTCCTTAGTTTTATTTGATCCTTTTGCTTTACTCCAAGCAATCTATGCAACTCTAACAGTATCAGAACACATGTTGCTTATACCCTTTTTTTCTAGAGATGCTGGGCAAGTTTCAGAAGAGACAAAATATGAAGTATACAATTACCAGTAAAATAAAGAGCATATACATTGCTTCAGTGGTCAGTTTGTTATAACAGCCCAAGGTAAAGCACTCTAAGCCAATAGGACAAAAATGTTTCAACCCGACATCACATTCTGACTCATAGCTACGGAATCCAAAAAAAAATTATTGGTTCAAAAATTGTCCTAGAACTTAAGCTGCTCATCATAATTCAGGGGAACATTAAATAACTCTCCACTGATTGAGTAGCTATCTAATTATATGAGGAATGTAATAATTGTACTCATTCAGAAATGTCACTGGATTTATGATATAAAAAAATTGACTTGGTAGAAATTTGTGTTTCAGGAAGGTTTGAGTAAAAAGATATATCTCCTAAGGTGATTTCCATTGGTGCCTAGATAATCTAAACAAACTCCAAACCTATTATTATGGACAAGGAATAACTAAAGGGATAATGGGAAAGGTATTGTCTATCAGATGTCACCTACTAAGTGCTAAATAAATACATTGTGGTTTCTAATGTTGCATTTACTTGTTTGTGTGTTTCCACAGTCATTGAGCTCATTTTCTTGCTCACATACTGATTGAATTTCTTGCGTATTTAAGAGTCCATTCTCTGAAATATAGAGAGCTTCCCCTAAGATTATCTGAATCCCTCTCCTTTCTTTACCCTTGCTTTCTTCCCTCAGCCTCATGCCTGTTTTCCAAGTGGTGGCATGCTATTTAGGATTCTAAGTCAGAGTTACAGTTTTATCTGAAAGAGCTGCAATTTTCATTGTCTACCATAGCTAAACTTCAATTACATAAGAAAATATGCTAGACAAACTCACCCAAAGTCAACAAATATTTTTCTTGTTCTTTTGTTTCTTTTGATAGTTAAGGTGAGAAGAGGGAAAAGAAAAAATATACCTCAACACAGTGGGTACTGTCATTTGCATAACTTTGTTACTAAGAATACTAGTTTCTTTACAAATACATTTGACTTTTTTGTTGAGTTGTCATGAGATGTTGAGCTTACGTGTAAACATAGGATAACCAAACTAAATGAATAATCTGATACTCGAAGGCCCTTTCACTTACCTTTGTCAGGGTTCAATTCCTGGCATTAACACAAACTGTGCGTGTAGCAGTATTTCATGAATTCAGGATTTCAGACACTGGTTTTATAAAATGAGAATAAAAATATAATGTTTATCAAAAGGTTTGAATTAGAATTAAATGATATAATAGTTGCAGTTATGTGGCACAGTTTTTTAACATGTCCTTAAACACCAACCATTGGTATAGGTAACATGTGATCACATTAATATGCTTGTCAAAAGAAACCACATCATTCCATCGGTAAAAGGTGTGCTTGACTGTCAAATGAACTAAAGATATATGAAGTAAAATTTATATACACATATACAACAAAATTTGCACACAGTTATCAATATGATTCCAGATATTTTTGTTTAATCCCAGTTCTCAATGCAGTTGCCAGTTTCTTGAGCTATGCATGAAATCACACAAGCTAAGGAGCGTTGGAAAAGCATTCATATGGAAGAGCATTGCTAGTGAGTCTATCAAATTTCCTTTCAATAGCTATAGGAAAAATGGGTCATTCCCATCATATTTTTAGTCAGAATATGCTGAAGTGTTTCTTCACATTGGCTATCTTACAGTGCTTGTTAGAGGGATGGCACCTTTTAATTCTATAAACATTATTGAGCATTTGTTATCTCCTAGGCACTATCCAGGGGATTTAGGAAAACACGGTAAAACCCATGATTTCCAGAAACTCTAGTAAGAATCATGAGCTTTCATAAAAACATAGTAAGTTGTATCAACAGTTGTATTGGAGGCCTCTTTGAGATAATCTGGGAAACATGTGCCCGGGTCTATTCTGGGCAGTGAAAATGTCCTATAAGTGTCTGAAATTCCAAGGACTAGAGGGAGGAGTCATGAGATGTGTTCTGAGAGAGAAAGATTCAGAGCGTCAGTCAGTTCATAGACTCACCAGAAAACACAGAATACCATAAAAATGTCAAATAGTTTCTCGGAATTATAGCTATGTCAGCATAGATGAGAGACAGAAGGACAAACAAGGAAGAAGGGATATTGGCAGAGATCAGTTGATGTCTTCATCTAAATGCTACTATTACAACAGGTAACGGTTAATATAAAAAATTAACTATATATATATAGTATTAAATATATCTTTGCCTATTTAAGATCTAGTTAGTTAGTTAATTAGCTGGTTAGTATTTTGCCTCCATGCCTGTCTGTACACAGTCTCCCCATGAAGTTCAAAAGAAAGATTTGAATTCCCATGGACTTGAAGTTAAAGATTGATGTAAGTCATATTGAGGATACTGTTCATTGAACCTGGTTTCTCTGCAAGAACTACAAGTGCTCTTAACTGTTAAACCACATCTCCAGCACATTTTGCATACTGAAAACAACAAATATAAACATTATGTTACAGTTTTCCATCATAGTAAACTCATTTTCTTTCACATTTTTTGGAAAAAGTCATAAGTGATTTCAGATATGTAATTTAGTAAAATAAAAGTACTAAAATCCATTCAGTTTCTCTCTTGTTCTATATACCAATATTCTATAACTTGTTTTATAGAGCATGCCCTTCATTTCTTTCAAACATTGCTGGAATTTTTGAAAAACACCAAAGCACACTTTTCTTTTAAGTAAAATAATTCTCCAGGGGCACTTGACATACATGAATAGAATACTGTATAAAACTGCAGTTCTACTCATTGGTCTATGTAAATGTAAAGAAATGGAAATATACTTTTTTGCACAGTACAGTATTATAAGAGTGCTCATTGGCACAACTCACTGAAGTGTTTCTGCTGCGTGCAAAACTGGAGATTTAGTTCTTTTCCAAAATACTCTGTTCATTTAGTATTTATAGACAGAACAATATTTTAGCCACAATGAACACAGAAAGGCAATCAGACATATTAAATTTCTGTTGACAAATGTACATTACAGATTCATTTTGGCTAGTCTATTAAGGCAGGAAATAATGCTTGTGAAGGCAATAATGCTTGTGGAAATTATCTTCACTATGGTCATATAAAGAACAAGGATTTACTCAATCAAGTACATATGCTGTTTTAGTCATTAAAGTACATTTTCACAATATTGAGCACATTATTTTATAGGCTTATTTGTTTTGTGTGAATTTTTCTTTCTGCCTTTTTTCATTTTTAATATATTTAGCTAAAATGTTTTTTAAAGACTAGTGAGATCGTATTTCTAGTTTGTAAACTGTATATACTTAATACATATTTAAAAGCTCCATGGCTTTTAAATGAATAGTCATATCCTCAAAACATAAAGCATGCAGGAAGTGTTCTCTGGTTAAACCAGATAGCATGGTTTTACAGATATGTAGAATCATTCAATGCTAAATGCCCAGCCATGAATTGTACATTTCTTTTCTTTTCTTCTTTCTGACATAGGTTATTGTTCAATAAAATAAGAGATATCAAGTAGCTATTAGCTTGTATGTGAAAGTTAGCTGTTAAGTCAATGACAAACAAGCTATAGTCCACAGAACCAGAGATTAGATATAGAATAAGGGACTAGGTAGAAGGTATAGATATTCCTTGGGAGTAGAAATAGAATAGATATTTATGGATAGATGGTTGCAGATACTGGAATAGGAGGATCAGTGAGGAAGGGGAGAGAATGGGGGACAATATAGGGACTATCGGTGAGGGATACAGGGCAAAGATTCCTACATTAACTCACCTTCATTTGTCCATTTTTGGCTGCAGTAAAAAATCTCCTTTGAAGGGAACTTATCACAAACATTGCAAAAATTTTATCTTTTGCTATCACAGAGGAACTGTGGAACTATCTAACCTGCAATGTAAGTTTATCAGTCCCATGATATTCTGCTCAACACTCTATAAAACAAGTTAAGCATAAAAAAATATCTTTCTATCCACCTTCTTTTGGAACTACACTAAATTCAATCAGCAATATTCTTTTGCAACATTTTCCCTTCCTTAACTATGTCATAACTGAGTATCTCCACTAATATATAACATACCTGGAAGTTCTTCCCCATAGAAATATGAATGGTCTTGCATAATATAATTTTCATATGTCTTTGTTTTCAAGGAAATCATTTCTTTGGAAATTATGTCTGGAACTCTACAGTCTTTAGTTAATAGTTTACTTTATTAAAAGTTGATATGTCCATGATCATCTTAACTTTGACTCCCAAAGATGTGAATGTATTGAATTTGGTTCAGTACCTTCCAGAAACTGAAACATTTTCTTAGTCACATAATAATATGAAAAGTTCCAGATAACACTAGGCTTTTGCCCTATAATAGAGCCTGGACGATGTGGATATTATTCTAGATAATTAACTTTGAAAGAGGTCATTTTATGTCCTTAAGCAAGAAAGTCAAGAGTTCTAAAACTGTCCAGCAACTTACTGGTGTTTTCATTAAAAAGATAAAGAGGAAAAACTTCTGTAATTTGAGAATATCAATTTAGAAACAGGGAAAATTCTACAGAACGTTCAATACAGCTTATACTGTCACAATTACTAATTTTCATCATGTTTTAATATGAAAATCATATCTTTTATCATTTTGAAATTTATGAAAAGGTGTATGACCTTGACAGGGAAAAGTTTGTAAGCAGAAATTGAAAGACCTTCCACTGCTAAAAATACAGCAAGAATTTGAAAATCTGGACACATTAAGCACTTCTGTTCAGACAAGGACATCTTGATGAATACAACAAATTCTATAACAAAAATAACATGCAAATGATTTCCATGTAGTAGACAAAATGCCTTACAAATATTTGAGAATAAACACAAATAGAAAAAAGGTCCAATTCATAAGTCAACTCCCAATAAAGGATGATATTATCAGACTTAATAGAAATCCAAAATGTAACTGAAATCTCAATAAAACATTGCACATCTACTAGAAACAACCATTTCAGTAAGTGGTTTGGTATTAGCTGGAGTTGAAACACATTGATGTAGGAGCCAGCTGTTCTAATGTACATACATAACTTGAAAATGTTTGTATGTATGTAATAGACAAAAAGGGAAGCTATCATTTTTTAAATAGAATGAATAATGGACAAGTACATTGTTTTTAAACAATCCAAGAAAAAATAATAAAATGGAATTGACAGCAAATCCAGTCTAGGTAATACATGTATTGACTTTCAGAAATTATACAATTTTGGGTCAAAGGTTATCTTAATTGCAGATATCTATAGTTAATACATATGGTAGAATATTATGCATGAGGAAAATGTGTTTCATAAAATCCTTTAAATTTCTACCATAGACTTCTATTTTAAGCTGTTGGGGGATTGGGGATGAGATTTACTGTCAGTGTTCTTGCCTACCAGGAGATATTCTGTGAGTTTTAACTCAAGCACAATTACATAAATGTAATCAAAACAGGAGACATTTATAAATACATATTAATGGAAATTTTGTTTCTACATAATGCATTTTGTTATAGTACACAGCTATTTTTAAGATTATTAAACAAATAGTAAAGAAATTCTGTTTAGGCTTTAGGATCACCCTGCACAATGTAGCCTTTTCCTTTTAGGGATAACAACCTGAGAAAACAATGTAATTCAAATTAGACAGCACTTATCTATCATATATAAGACCCTGAGTTTAATCATCATATAAAAGCAAAACAAAAACAGAGAAAAAGAAATCCGTAGCAAAACTTCCTGCACAGCTAGCATTACAGTCCTAAATGACATCGGAAAATAGTTTAAAGACTGTAAAATTATGCTGACCTTTTGAAGGAATACCTGCCTTTTGTGAAAGAATCAGTGAAATGGCTCAGAAATCTCCTCAAACATCATTAAGTGAACTAAGCAATTTGCTTCATTTTACTCCATAATAAATTATCCTTAGTCCTCTTCAACAAAAACTTTGTCAGTGTGAATATAACATTTGGAATCTGTTTTAGTATTTCCCATTCCTGCAATAATCAGCAGAATAGAGATGAATTTCCTAGTAATTGTTTGTGAATGGTCAGTAAACTTTCCATAAAAAATCCAGTGTATTGAATTTTTGTGACAATGCTGATCTTCATTTTTCAACTGTTTACAGGCACATTCAATCCTGTTTACTTTGAAGAAAACCCAATGATGCCTGCAATAGTCAGACAGCTTGGTGTTTTACAGGGGACTCTAAATCAGCGATCACTCTGAAGATAATCATAAGTTGTTATATAAACTTTTAAAAACTTCTAACTCGGTAGTATAATGAAAATATTTCACTTTATTTTTTTCTTGATTGACTCCTAAAAATTCCTAACTTATCTGGCAAGAAAATGAGCTTTGGTTGAAAATATTTTAATTCTGAGAAGAGATACAAATCTTTAAGAAATCTTTAACTGTTCTCAGAAAAGTTTTAAAATATTGATACACAAATTATTCTCACCTCAGAAGTAGTTTGTATCCTGAGTGAATTTTAAATAATCATTTTAATCAAAGTGAGAGACTCTAAGGAATTTTAGTAACAATCCTTTGTATGTAACAAAATCAATTTCTTAAAAATAAAGTAAGAAATCCTGGCAGCAATAACACTACTTGGTCTCCCTCAAAGGTGTAAGAGAAAAAATTTCTGATATATATTCAAAAGATTAATCTTTCTTCCTAGTTGAGACATTTGCAATCCTGGGCTTGAACATACGTAATTCATCATATGACATGTTGAAAGATTCAGTAAAATTTTTTATCATATTTTCATGATGATCTGACTTTTAACTTTATACTCTGAAGGGCATTCTCATTCTTCATTAAAAAAGTTAATTTTAGGATCTTGAGAAGATAATTTATTTCTTAAATGTAGAATATATATATATATATATATATATATATATATATATATATAATCACATTTTTTATCTTGAAACAAAATAGAAATATCTTACAGCAAACAAATCGTACAGGTACTAGAAAAATATGCACAGGTAAAAAGCTTCAATTATTGGAGTTTTAAGATGGATGGCAACTGTGACTGTTCTTGGATGTCCTGGAGGTGGTGATAATATTTCAATCACAAGGATATCAATAAAAGCAGGAAAGAAAGATGGGGATTTTTACAAGTTTGCTTGAGGCAGCACATATTGCTGACCATGAAGATGAAAAGTGAAAAAAGTAAAGCAAAGAGCTCTCAGCATATGAGCTTGTCAGACAAAAGCAAGGCGAGAAGACATATTAATTTTCTAAGAGTTATAGGATAAGAAGTAGGAGGAAGTGTTATGTTTGCCAACTATCAGAAATGAGAACTGTGGAACTGTATGGAAACACTGTAGATAGATAAGTGGAGCCATATAGAAAATCTCTCTTACTAGAAGTCATGCATTAAATAAATGCGAAAATCGATTTTCAGAACAACAGCTAATAATCAACATTGTGCAGTGGCATGGATTAATGTAAGGAAGTACAGTTATTAGGTAATCCCACAAATATAATTCTTAGGAAGCATGTATATAGAGGAAATAGGTACTAAGTACTGTGTAAGAAATATTTATGAAAGGTAGCCTCAAAAATCATCTCTCTCATTGGCAACATGTGCATTCTGAACAGGTGTGTGTGTGTGTTTCCTTGATTCTTTGACAACTGCATTAGATTTCTTTTTAAATTGCCTGGTGAGAATCAGTATCACCATGTGTTAAGGTGGCCTGGACATGACTATGAAGTCTGAAATTGTGACCTTCTTGCTCAGCCTCCCAGGCACTGTCAAACTCCTAGATCTACACTGCCATTCTGAGGTTGACTACACTTTAAATAACTTGTGAATGGCATACACAAGAGATGTTCATATTAATTAGTCTCACTGTTTTGTGTGAATAAAGAAACTATTAAACAGAAATGTGTTATCTGATCCCTAAGAATATTGATCTCTTTTAAGAAAATATTGGAAATTAAAAAGTTTATTTTCCTAGAATAGAATCAAAATACTAACTGAAGCACAAATTCTAAGTTAAGTTATGGACATAATTAATGAAGAGATGGAATAATCAGAAAAGGATCATATTCACTGGAGAATCTAATATCCAAATAACATGTTTCCTGTGAAAAGAGAGCAGATGAAATGAAATTTGAAATTTTCCTCTAACATTACAGTAGATTTTTTTTCTTGGTCACACATGACCCCAACCTAGATGATTCTTTCTTTTGTAGCCACTTGTGTGTCTCTTAGATACACACACCCTCAAGAATTTCCTGTGGGACAAATGACAGCTATTCTGCCTAGAATGACATAATGTTTTTCTATTTGACCAAACTTCTCATCAGAAGAAAAAGCAAAACAATACATTCTTGGTGTAATACTGCTGAGACTTCATCACCTCTAATTCTGTTTATTTCTGTGTTCTTTAATTACTCCACTTTGAAAACTAGCTCTTACGGTAACTGAAACAGGAATCCCAGGAGGCTACTTCCAGAATCTGTAGTCTAAGAACTGTCAAATATGATGTACCATTCATATAATTTATAGCAATTCTAATATTTCCAATCAAAATGTTCATGGTTTTGAAAGAAGTATTAGTAACATCAGAGGCCAAGTCTTCCCTTTTCTGTGTATATTCATCCTACTCATAAGTATTTGAGGGGACAAGTCTCTAATTTAATCATGACAATTTCAATTAAATGTCATAATAGAAGATTGTAAATGGCTCATCAAGAAAGTGCTTGGTGTACAATCAAGAGGACCTAAACTCAGATTTCCAGCACCTATTGAAAATGTAGGCCCTGTGGTTCCCACCTTTAACCCAACACTTGGAAGATGAAGACAGGTAGATCACCAGAGATTAATAGCTAGTCTTCTGAACACACTGGAAGCTCCAATTTAGTGAAAACAGCTTTCTCAAATTGCCTGGCATA
This sequence comes from Ondatra zibethicus, assembly GCA_004026605.1. Taxonomy (NCBI): domain Eukaryota; kingdom Metazoa; phylum Chordata; class Mammalia; order Rodentia; family Cricetidae; genus Ondatra; species Ondatra zibethicus. The sequence continues at coordinate 1,847 of PVIU01006295.1, read as the reverse complement.
TAGGACAGTAGTAGAAATTAAATGGCAGTCATTTACATCCACATACATGAGCCCCTCCGCCACATAGTCATCATTTTGTCTGCCATGAATGCATCCACATAATCAGATAATTATTAATTTATTTAAGAGTTTAATAAGGTTTTGAAATTATTTATTTCTAGATTCATAATCCTGATTTTAAAATATTCTCTTAAATTATCTTTGTATATTATCAGAGTTTATTTACATAGTTGTATCATAGTAAATTCCACTATCTTGCCTTTTGTAATTCAATGTTTTAATGTATTTAGTTGAGAGATATTTTTCTATTGACATATTTACACATATGTAAGTAAGTATTGTTCAGTTTGTCTTATCCTATTTGGAGAAAATGTAGTAATATTTCCACCTGATTTGTTTCAGGAAGAACTTATAGATTCTGATATTAGGTATTCTTAAGTTTGTGTGTTCCAATAAGTAGCAAAATTTGATTTATTAAATAAGATATACAATCACTAATTGTATATGATAATATGTATCTTTGTTACTTTTCTATTGTTGTAATAAAACACCATGAGCAACATACCTTATAAAATTATTTATTCTGTCATATGGTTTCACAGAATTATAGTCCATGATGTTAGAACTAAGGAAAAGCTGTGAACTGACATCATCATTCAAAACTATGAGGGAGAGAGAGAGAGAATGAGATAGACAGACAAAATTGGGAATCTAATATATCTTTTGAAACATAAAATCTCACTTCCAGTAACACAATCCACCAACAAGTCATACCTCTTAATCCTCTCCAAAAAGCTCAACTAATTATGGACCATGTAATAAAAAAAAATACATGAGCCTACAGTGGTCATTCAATTTTAAACCACCATATTCTGCCCTGCTTACACCCATAGGTTCATGAGTATTTTGAAAATGAATTTAGTCCAAATTCAATATTACCATAGTCTTTCACTATCTAAACAACACTTAAAAATGGTCTGAGACTCAAGGAAATCTCTAATTTTAAGCTCTTGTAAAAATCAAAAAGGAAATTGCATATTTCCTACATATAATCCTAGCCATTTTTACATTACCATTCCAAAAGGGGAGAACTGGAATAAAATATGTAAATGCTGAAGTAATCAAGAGGAAACACAGCAAGGAAAATTCTAAATCCTAAAGCTCTATGTTCCCTGATGTCAAAGGACTTAGAAGGGGCTGTGGGGCATTTTGCTCACTCTCAGGCTGCTTCTGCTCCCGTACTCGACTCTCCTTGGTATATATCCATGGCTCTGGCTCTCCTACCATCTTGGAATCCTCAAGATAATTCAGCTTTCACTTTCATTCTTCCCACTTGGGCCTCTCAGAATTTCTTGAACTTTGTGGGCCTTCCTGAAGTGTCTGACTGAACTCATACTTCCTGCCTTCTGTAGCTCTTTTTAACCTTTGAGGAAGATCCAAAAGTCACAACCCAATTATTTGTGTATTCTTAATAACTCTAAATTAAGAACCATGGGAAGAAATTTGCCAAGTTTGGCTGCCTACTTGGAATATAGCCAGGCTCCATTGAATTGCATTTGTGGTGCTGTTCATTTCTGCCTTTTAGGTGAAAAAATGTCTTAAGTCTTTTTCTCCAAAAAAGTTGGAAGCTAAGCTTAGAACTTTCTTGCTTTGAAGTCACTCCTCACTTTATTAGATTTTGGATCTGACCTTCCTTTACTTTATTCATCTCTTTTAGCATTAGACTTGGTTCCAGCATGAAAATTCCTTGAAGATTTCACCTCTGACTGTACAGTTTGTATTCATTTTTGTCCCACCTGCTCTTTCTTATTGTAGATCTGTATAAAAGTGATCATTAATAATTCTGT